>WIQG01000465.1:0-92869 GCA_014925785.1 Mycena galopus ATCC 62051
CGATGACATTGGGACAATACACCGTTTCGAATGCCACCTTTCGTGCGTACACATCTCAATCGCCCCCACCCAATGTCGCTCATGGTCTCACTCAACAGTCGAAGTGACTCATACGTCAAACAATTTCTTTGACAATCCCATATCTGGTTTACTGGGTCTCGGTTTCGTCACGCTCCTCCAGACTTCCAAAACACCTTTCTGGGAAGCCATTATTTTTGTAAATGAAACTGCATCACCTGAATTCAGCATCTGGCTCGCTCGTGGCTCCGGGCAGGTTCCGCAGGATCCATCTGTACTCGGGGGAATATTCACTTTCGGAGGAACACACGCCTCTTTGTATTCAGGCGATATCAAATTTCTTGGCTCTGTACCGGGATATACAGGGTCCTGGTCCCTTTATATATCATGTACGTTTCTTCCCTTTTTTCCTTTCGGCAAGCTGAGCTTCGCTAGCAATTACCATAGAGGGCCAATTCATAAGCTTCGCCAAAGAAGGAATGTTGGCCGGGTTCGATATTAATACCGAAGGCATCATAGGGCCCGCATCTGTCGTCCAAACTATATGGGCCGCGGTCCCGGGCGCCAATGAACTCTCTGAAAGTCCAGGGTTCTATCAATTTTGTACGTGGTACCTACACTGGAATTTGACATTGATAAATGTCAGTTCAGCTTGCAATGCTACTTTCAACCTGACTGTATCGTTCAGCGGCCGAGCATGGCCAATCAATTCGACGAGTATGAACCTCGGTCCCACGGGGAACACTTCTCAGTGCCTCGGTGCGATAAGCGCCTCATCGGACTTTTTGGCCCCAGGGGGACAGTGGACTTTCGGCGTCGCATTTATGGTGAGCCATTCGATAAGTCTCATTA
Source organism: Mycena galopus ATCC 62051 (assembly GCA_014925785.1). Lineage (NCBI taxonomy): Eukaryota > Fungi > Basidiomycota > Agaricomycetes > Agaricales > Mycenaceae > Mycena > Mycena galopus. The sequence goes on from WIQG01000465.1 coordinate 871, forward strand.
TCATGGGAAGCTAATTTCAGAAACCTTCAAGGGGCTGTCGGGATTCAAATTTCGGATAGGGGGTAGGGGGGGGGGGGTCCCGACCAAGGTCTTAAAAATCTTTTCATAGTAGATTTCAAACTAGGCCAGAATTATGTTTGAAGCACATTTGGAGCCATGGAAGGCTCTGTAAGACATGTTTTAGGTCCCCAGAGGTGTTCAGAACCTACCACTAGCATTGGTAGCCTGGGCAGAAATACTATTGCAATTAGAGGGCTTCAAAAGGGCACCAGAAATTATCCAAAGTACATATTTGAGCTGTTTGCTATCTCAAATAACATGTCCAATGGTGCAGAGAGATGTGCGCGGAATATATTTCGTGTCGGCCGATTCGGGCGGGACGTGGGCATCAGGTGGCGATGCAGGTGCACGTGACCCGGAGCGCCGGTCCGCCGCTACCCATGGGAAACTCCTTCCCTATATAGGGGGGGAGGGGGGGGGGGGGTCTGCGGGAGGTCCTTAAAAATCTTTTCGACCCCCTATCCATTTTTCGAATCCCGACAGCCCCTTGGAAACCTTAAAAGGAGAACGTTTACTGCGTTTTCCGTCAGAATCCTCTGTCAATGGGATTTGCTGAATTGTCAATCTTGGCCAATGGAACCGGTGAGGTTCCCCTGCTTTTATCTTTGTTTATGGCTCATCTTTCCTCGGACTAGGTCCACCCAATTCTGAAGCGCCTACAAATCCAAGGCCTACGAAGGAAACTCAGGTTGGGGGGATTGCCGGTGGTACAATCGGAGGTCTAGGGGTCATCATTCTTGGTGCGGCTTTCTTCGTCGTCCGCCGACGCCATCGGCAAGGATCACAACCCGTTGAACCTTTTACAGAAAATTCACGAGGTCCTGCACCCCCTCCTTTTATGAAAAGCGCACAAACTGCTGGGCCAGACCAGTCGAGAAATGTACCGGCGGTTTCGAACGAACTTATCCAAACGGATTGGAGACCACAGCTCACAGCTGCCCCTGAATCACGGGAATTCTCGTCGGGACCGAGCGATGGACGAGCACCCACCACGCCAGGAGAACCAGGCTCGGACTCCGTCGTCCTGCAGCAGCTGCAGGACCTGCAGGAGCAAGTTCAGCAACTGTTTGCGGAGCAGTCGCCGCCAAGGTATGAGACTGCGGACTAATCTTCTTCACGATCGGTATTTTCTCAGTCGGTAGTATTCGTTTGTGTATGATTTGATATTGTGAAAATTTCTCCCACAACTTCTTTGATAACAGTCCACCTTTAAGCGACCCAAATGAGCCCCGGACTTTCAAAAATTACGCGGCAGAGAAAATATAAGTATCCACACCTGATGGACACTGCGGTGGGAACTTGGACTTGAATACCTCGGCGTATAGAGGCACTGTTGACAAGAAAATCGAAGCATCGCTAGCTTACCAATATACAAGAATGCTGATAATTTGGGAAAGGAAATGCTGGCCCTCGTGGAAACAATTTTTTGCCTACACACCAGCAAAAGGGAATCTTCGACGTGAATTTCGTTATCTATGACGGTCTATCCGTCACATTATTGATTTCCAAAAAAAAACTTGAGTCTCAAAAAAAAAAAACTTCGAAATTTCAGAATACCTTAATATCGGATTGCTGCATACCTAGGCAGTATGTTATACTCAATCTCAAAGGAATAGGGCGACATCTGAGCAGATCGGGCACAGGTCACAATTTCGGACCAATTGCCGACATCACACAGCCACCACGTCGACAATTTGATTGGGCCTTTCGCTAGGTTACGTACCCAGGCCGTATGATTGCAGCCAAAACTTCATGACAGGTTGCAATTCTGACCCCGGGGCTTCTAGAATCAGGGTTAGGTATGAAAGTATGTAAAATTTTTTGTTTCAGAAAAATTGGAGCATCTCAGAGCGTGGGAAACCTCTTTTTTAATCTCCGACGTCAATCACGGTGCGATCCGGATTGTCACGGGAATGGCTACAAGATAGTGCGGGGACAAGATTTTTTTTTTTGGAGGAGGAGTGGGGTGGAGGGGAATGAGAGTATGTCAACATGTTCTTACAAGTGGTCAGAGCCAGTAGGGGTATATGCACATAGGTACTTGCTAAAGAAGAAAAGCACCCGATCAAATTGTCGACGTGGTGGCTGTGTGATGTCGGCAATTGGTCCGAAATTATGTCCGGTGCTCGATCTGCTCAGACGTCGCCCTGCTCCTTCGAGATTGAGTATAACATACTGCCTAGGTATGCAGCAATCCGATATTAAGGTATTCTGAAATTTCGCAGTTTTTTTTTTTTCGAGACTCAAGTTTTTTTTTTGGAAATCAATAATGTGACGGATAGACCGTCATAGTTATCAGCATTAACTCGGAGCAGACCTTATGTCAATGCTTACAATTCTTCCACGCGTTTCTAGAACAGTCAAGCGAGGTAATCTGCGTACAATTGTGTCTTTGTTGGACCTTATACCATTGTTTCAGAGCCAAGAGCCACTCCAGGAGAAACTAGCCTAGGATGAGACGGGGAACCCGGGAAAAGTACCAAAATTACCTTGAATTCACGAGCAACAAGACCCGAAGACAGGAAGTCTAGCAATTCCAAGAAAGCGCCAGCATAGAATTCAACTTAGAAGGCTCCATATCTTCGATAAGCGGCGACTTACATAAATTCACGATTGGAATGCATACGTGGAAGGCGTGGCTCAGAGAATTTGCTCAAGAACTCGTGGACTTGGTTATTGACAGCCTCGCTGCCGCAGGCAACACCAGAGACATCGGTGCCTGCGGCAGAGCTCGGCAGAGTCTGCTGGGGATGGTTGCCCCGAACTTCGAAGCAGGATGCATCTGTTCTCCTGCCTCACCATCTGGAACGCTTTGCCTCGCGACAGTCGAAGAGCTAGTCGAAGGAAAGCGTCTTTGCCTACTACTCCGGCTACCACCGAGTTATTCCTGGACCTCGCAGATTCCTCATTGATACCCATTTTGCCGCTCGTACGCCGGCTAGATCTCAACATCGTGCTCCATGAGCCATGGCTGTCGGAGCAGGATATGGCGAGATTCCATAGTTCGTGTGGCTGAGTATATACGAAAAGAGTGCGACTGTGCGACTCATTTAATGTTCCCTAAAATAAATGTTTTTCTTGGCCATTACTAACGGAAGCAACTGCAGCCCACGTTTGAATTTTGCACAATTAATTTTTCGCTTGCGACCTTTTGACCGCGAGATTGGCTTCAATTAAAAGAGCGCGTTTATGAATATTTTGAGTACGTTTGCCGATGATGATGGACTCGAAAATTAAAATTAAACCAAAATCGAGCATTTGAACATGAGTCGGCCGAACGAACCCGATTCGGCGTTCATCAAACATCGAACGCTCATCAACACGTGGAGCCGATGGCGCACTGGAGGACCCAATTCGCGAAAAAAATGCGTTCCAAAGCCAAGGATGGGTTCGCAGTCCCAATGACTTCGTTTTAGCCTCCACCTAATCTGGTTCCTCGTCCTTTTCTTCACAACAGTCGCAACATCGATCGATTTTGATATTGAAGATGCGAGCTGGATTCAAAATTGGATGCAAGTTGGAGGGGTGAGAATACCGTCCTTCGGTCTTCATTCTGAGGCTCACTGATTTCCGCCTAGACTTTATGCTGCAACGCACGATGTGTTTCTGCACCGGAATTTCCAAGAAATGGTCGGCTTGCCATGCATTGAAATTCGACGACGCGGTTCTGCCACTCCAGTATCCTTTCTGTCGACATTGTTTCACTTCTACCGAAGATTCTATCGTTGTTCTTCGGAAGTTCGGGGGTTTGGACTTTTGCATGCGCATTGCCACCTTCGAAGAAGTTTCCATTTTGTCTCAAGTATTGGATTTCAAGCTGCGGGTCGGGATCATGGCCCTCTCTAGTCCTAATATCTGCTACTTTTATTGCTTCGCATTCGTTCTCTGGCCAGGGCGTGAAGCTTCCCAAAAAGGCAATGCAATGCCCCAAAGCGGCAAGTCAATATACCCAAGCCCCTCTTGTGCTCGTGAACCTCTACGCGTATCATGTCGAGCTCCTATATTCAACCAAGACCACCCATTTGTTTCTGCGAGGCTACCTGGAAACGAAGAAATCCGTATTGACTCCTCTTGAGACTCCACTCAAACTGCAATCAGTGGTAAGGTTCATGTTGGATGTTTGTCTACCTAAGCTGACCATCTACAATAGTGCGTTTGGCACGTACCTTGTCCGTCGCGTCTTTTGAAAGAGTGCTCTATGCGCACGTGGAGCCAAACCCCTAAATCCCCCAAACCAAACAACGTTGTTTATCGACTCTTGCTTTCCGACCACCATGAGCGCCACTTTCATCTTCGCCATTCTCCTCCTCTGCCTTTTCCTTAAGCCCAGCCGCGTCGAGTCTGTCCATCATGACAGCTCGATCGTAGACGCCCCTCAGGAGCTCGATGAACCCAAGAGCCCAGTGTCAGACGGCGTTCGCGCTCTCCACCTCGAGCTCGACGATAACGACGGCTCGCTGCCCCTCGCGTGCTGTGCGCTCCTCGAGCACGACGGCTCGCTATTGGAGGCTAGTCTTGCCCCCAGCAGCGAGCTCGAGCATCCCAGCTCAGTGTCGGAGACCGACCCTACCTCTAACTCTGAGCTCTTCGTTCCCGACAACTCTGTGGTGGCCCACGTCGACCATGTTCCGGAGCTCGGCCACGACCGCTCAGTACCCGACGTCGCGCGCTCTCGCAAGCGCGAGGTTGACCACCACCACGGCCCACTCGTAGTCGCTGGGCGCTCTCACAAGCGCGTCAAGTTTGCGCCCGCCCAGCGTTCACATGCGGTTCGCATTCGCCTCGCGTACAGCTCACTGCGTCAGCCTCACCGTCGCCGTCAAATGCTATCGGTCTGCCGTGGAGGGCTCGACGCCATGGATATCCTCACTCCTCTCCTCGCCAGCATGTCGCTTCAAATGACGGGCAGCAACGCGGTCCAGGTCGACATCCTCAGCTCCGAGTTCGTGGCGCTGTCCCTCCAGCCGGCGGGCAACGATGCGGTCGACTGCGATGAGCTGGGCGCAGGATTTGCTGCATTGTCCCTTCAGCCCACTGGCAGCGACGGGATGGAATGCGAGAGCCTCAGCTTCGCCTTGAAGGCTTTGTCTCTCGCGTCCAAGAAGAGGAACCGCGAGGAGGTCGAGGACGACGATACCCCCATCATCGTCGACGTCCGCCTGCGCAAGCGCGTAAGGCTCAGCCCCGCGTCTCGCTCTGAGCGAGTACCGTACAGCTCAATTATTGCGCCTCGCCGCCGTGTTCTCCTTGCTCGTCGTCGTGCAGGTGTTCCCGTCATTCGCACCGTCGCCGTCACCTCGCCCAGCGTTGTTATTTGCATTGTCGCCGCCACGGCATCCGCACCCATCCCCGTCGTCGCCGCGCCCACTGTCCTTGGGAACATCATCAACACCATCAACGTGAACGCCGAGACTGCGGCCGAGACCCGGGCTGCGACCAACTCGAAGGGGTCCCGTAACGGCGGCGGCGTCGAGCGCACGATTAAGACCTCCAGCGGACGCGAGAATGCATCGCCTTTTCCGGTTTCCTGCATGCGCAAAGGATCCTTAGCTCGTGGTATATATTAGAGGTATGCTGCGCTTGTTATGTTGTTTTCTCCTTCCTCATTTTGTCGCATAGACCTTCGACGACGATGACAGAGTAAATGCCTCGTGTACGAACTACTCCTTGCTTGGCGAGTTCCACAGCCTGAATATTTCTTCCATCTCTGTCTCAATGTACGTCCTCGCCTTCCCTGGCGATCGATCTCGTTGCTAACCCGTTCCGTCTTTAGATTTCCTTTTTATTTCATGGCCCGACGCCATTTGCTGGATCTGTTTCCGTATGTCGTCCGCCTACATTACCGTTGGCGTCACTGACCTAATTCTACTACAGATTTTCTTTCCGCTTCATTTATATAGCCACCGCCAGATTCTCCTCCTCTCCATTTCCATCTCCATCTCCATAGAGTGCTTCCATCCATCTCTCTTCTCTCTTTGTGAGTATACCTTCTCACCCTTCTCCTACCTTGTTCGCTCATCAAATCTTTCCTCAGCTCCGCCTCCTCCTTCGAATGCGATGGAATCTACATCGGGCCCCATGAGCCCTGACAATGCTGCAACCGGTATGCCTTTTGCTCGCTGCATGCTCTCGCGCTCAGCGTGTTCCAGGAAATTTACACATCTATTTGCTTGAGAGGGAATCTAGACGACAATTTGCTTGCTTGAATGGGGTAGGTCGCGCTCTGCCTTCCTCGCTCGCCTCTCAGCTCATGACTATCTCTTTCTCGCAGGGCGAGGCCCGTTGCTCGATACGATTGTGCTTGCTCGGAGTTAACGCACGGTGCGTGTGTCTATCTTGCGCACCATGCCTTTGAGCTGACGCGTACGTAGCCTCCGCCCACTGTCCTTACGGTTGCTTAAGATGCGGCTCTTCTTCTTCCGCTTCCCCGCCCTCCCCTCCCGGTTCTCCTCCCCCGCCGTGGATGACCCGCCGTGCTGGCCCTCTGGCGACCTCCGCAGTCCTGTCTTGACCGATCTTGCTGCACTTGGACACACACGCGCTAGGTACCTCTTTTTCCTGCTTTGCTCCAGTCCATCGTACTTACACTCGCCTGATTCAGGCTGCGCTACGATGAGACGTCCTCGACCTCCACCAACGCCATCACCCACGCTTCCTCCAGTCGGAACCTTCCTCCCGTTCTTTGGCGACCTTGCCGTCCTTCTACGCCCATCCGTCCTATCACCATGTTGGCAATCTTCTCCAGGGGCGTAAGTATTTCCTTCGCTCTGGACGTGTACTCTGACTGACCTTTGCTCGGCAGGCTGTGATACCTCTCCCCGCCCTTTCTCCACTCTCCTTCCGCCCGTGCCGTCCTCCTCGGCACCACGCGTGCGCCACCTCCGCTCCTGGGCAATCCCGCCGCGCCAGGCTTTTACCTCATTCTTATTGCCCCTTTTCTATGCTTGTATTCGTGTACGTCTTCACAGTATGTTCTCCTCCTGTTGTTCGTCGTCTAATCTGCTTCCAGATCCGGACCCTCACCTGTATCACCCCAACTACATCGCACACATCTACCACCCGCGGCGACGCCATCTGCTTCAGCTACCCTTCCTCTGTATTTCTGTATGTCGTTTCCCGACATGCTGATTCACCATTCTTGGTCTAACTCGCTTGCTGCAGATCTTGACATCCGCATGCCACTACACCTTCTGTATCCCCACCGCGGCAACACCGCCTGCACAGACTACCCCACTGTATCAGCAGCATCCGTCTGTGCGTCTTTTTCTTTCCACTTTTCTGCCACAGCTGACCCTGGAATGTGCAGCTCTTGTATCACTAGCTCTTCTCCTCTTACGCGTCTCGTTCCGCATTCTTGGCCTTGTCTATCTGTACGTCTCCTCCTTGGGATCTTTTTCACCTAGGCTGACCTCAGAAATTCGTAGTTTTGTATCTCTAGCCTGCTCCTCCCACGCGTCTCCTTCGGCATTCTTGGTCTCTGCGTTCGCTATCTTCTCTGCTTTCGTGCCCTGTAGCCGCTGCTGTGGATTCGTCTTGTTGTCCTTCCTCAAGTTTTTCCTCTCGCGTTCCGTCTTGGTCCTCTCGGTTTCTCTCCGATCCCTATCGCATATCCGTCTTGCATGGTATGCTTTCTTCGCCTCCTTTGATCTTGTTTTCTGAGCTTCTGCCTCCGTTAGATTTCTATGATCAACCTATCCTTCGCTTTCCTGTGCACATACAAGCCCATCAATACCGCAACTCTCGCTCAGTACCGCCGACGTCTCCCCGTGCCACCTTTCCGCAAGCCAGATAGACCCACCATTCATCGCACACGTCCCGCAAATTAAACTCCCGCAATCTCCAATCGGACGGATAAATCACACATTCCATAAATCAATGGCAAGGCTGTATATGCAGAATACATATCGCAACCAATGGGACACTGAGCGTAGTGGTACAATTTCGGAGTAGAATTTCGGACCAACGAATAAATGAAATAGACTCCTGGATAACAAGTGGGCTGACCCTCGAACATATTCGGACTTGAACTGGTAGAATAAACGCAATTACTTAAATTGATGTTGCTGGCGATTCATCTTTTAGGCGTCCTTTGAGTCTCTTCACTGGTGGCTTGTTAGTGTTCTTGGACGATCCTCAATCTGAAATATCTACCTTTCCTGCTTCGAGGGCCATCTTCAATCATTGAATCGCCAACTTGCAACCTAGTTACGTAGCTACATAGGAACGAGAAGCATCAATTGGATTCGTTCGAGCGACTGATTTATTTTTCGATTGCATAAAACCTCTTTGGATTCTCGAGTGAGCCTGCGCATGCCGTCCCAGTTTTCCATGCGCATCGCTTTATTTACATATACCGTGTGTGATGCCGCCAAAGTGAGTTGTCCGTATACGGTGCGCTGGACACATGTTCAAATGAACAAATTGAACACATTTCAGACGTCTAATGAATGGATTGAAAACCTGTGGAATCTCTTCCTCATCTCAGTCAGCAGCCAGTAAACTAAAGTTTAGGCCGTGTTCAAATCAAGAATCACGATTGAACATGATGGGATTGAGGACTTTCGAAATAGACAACAGCTGTGAATTGCTTCTTGAACTTACAATTATCGAGACACAATGGAAGACGACATGGTATACATCCTTCACCCAAGCTAACAAGCGCGACTTTGATCGCTTGCATAACAACATCAAGTGGATGGAACGTTGGCAGTGCCTTGGTAATCTGGTCAGAAAGACGGAAAGCGAAAGAGCCAGAAACGAATTCCTACTGCGTGAAGCTCGCGAAGCTGTTAGCGCATTTATTTTCTCTTCGAACTCCCGCATTCGGGCCTTTTGTTCCTCCTGTGCGCTCACCACGTTCTGCTTCTTGATGCAGATCCACCATCCCGGAATGGGATGGATTGTGTCGTTTTCACCGGTGGTGGAGAGCGCGCGATCCGCGCTAGAGGAGATGCGTGTGCCGATAAGGCCCGCTAGCATGAAACAATCGAACATCTCCCCATTGTCGTTTAGCTTGACATCTACCTCGGCATACGCGGGAGGGACCTTGTTGGTATCCAGTCGGTGGTAGGGCGTTCCATCCAACACAAGGGCCCGTTTGACATAGTATTTTGCATATGTGCTCCAGAACTCCTCGGCGCTCAGCGTCTCAGGTGCTTCATGCGCCGTCTTTGTCTTGTAGCATTGTCAGTTGTTGAGAACCATGTTATAAGGCAAATCTCGCCTTGTCCAACTGATGCCCTATCCAAGCACCCTCCTTGCTGAATGCGTTGAACGCATTGATCCAGCCAGAATAGTAACTCGGCCCACTGCCTTGACTCTCAAGATGTACGACCTTATTCCAAAAGTCCACATTTTCGGCGCTGGTCGGCTCATCAAATGCGGCGACGAAGCGCGATATCACCGGACGCAGCAGGTGATACCACGCTATCGTCTCGATCCCGTACTCCTTCAGTTTTTCCAGACGCTGCAGAATGTTGACCCAATCCGACCTTTCGCCCTGGAGAGTAACACGTGGTATGCCACACAGGGTACACCTGAAACCGTACGAGAAATACTCCTTCAGCGTAGCCATCATCAGGACTGCAGCCACGGTGGTGTCCTTGCTGGTTGTCGTAGTGAAGTCCGGGATGACCCATTCACGCAGAGTTGGATCCACTACATTCTTCTCGATGAGGGCCACCATCTGGCGCGCCATGTGGCCGAAGTTAACGCTATAGCGTGTGCCTTCGGAAAAGATGATGAGTTCTCGTTTCCCTTCGTGTGCGACAAAGTTCGCGCGCAAGAGTTCCGCGTTCGCATTGACGAAAAAGTTGAATTGCGATAGAATCGTGAGCCACACATCATCTGGGCGTAAGACGAGCGCATGGTGCTTGTTGTATGCCTGGATGACTGTATTTACAAATCCATTCCCTTCGCGGTCAGGGTAGACATTGGGCATTTTCGCAGTCAAGTCCCGACCACTGTAATAATGAATATTTAGATACTGAAAAGGGCAAACACATACGATTCTTCCGCGCTCGTTCCATCGGAGAAGCCACACTGGAGGATCTCGTCCACGTATCGATGCTGGTCCGAACACGACGTCTGCAGCATCTCCATTGCATTGTTGGAATGGCACGGATTAATCTGGATTGAGTCGGCGAGATGGGTTGCCACGGTGAAAGACACAGGCATGAGGGGCAAGAACAAAAAGGGATGGTGCGAAAGATCTAAGACAGTGCAGATATATGTCTGATTCAATCAGACTTCTGCGCATTCAAGATACTGATCGGACCGTCCAACAAGCGCCCGTTGTATAAGTACGCCGGTAGGTTTCTAGCCTAGTGGTGTTAGAACGTTTGGTTAGATCGCTGATTATGGCCCCTCTCTTGCGTGCGCCTTGCGCCGCTCAGATCCCTGGTAAGTATTTCGTCCTTGGTCGGAATATAATTGCCCAATTTGTCTTTGAAGGGCGAAACTTTGCCGGGAAGGAATTCGAACATGATGGTTTGAAACTGAGAGACGCAAGGACGGTGCATCTGACATCTCCCGACATAATCCGACCTCTGAGCTATATATAAGGTACGAGTGTTTATATAAAGCGTCTGTCTACGAGAGACTACCTCTGAGCACAAATTTTGCGTGAAGAATTCCGATGCAGGGCCAACGTTTAGCGCTTAACTTTGAGGGACGCATGACTTATTTAGAATAAACGCAATTAATTTGATGTTGCTGGCGACTCTTCTTCAAGTTTTGGGTGTCCTTCGAGTCTCTTTACTGGCTTGTTGGTGTTCTTGGACGATCCTCAATTGAAATCTCTACGGTTCCTGCTTCGAGCCATTGAATCGCAAACTTTCAAGTCAGCTATTTAGGAACTAGAAGCATCAATAGGATTCGTCCGAGCGACTGATTAGTTTTTCAATGGCATAAGCCCTCTCTGGATTCTCCAGTAAGCTTGCGTATGCCTTTCCAGTTTTCCATGCACCTCGCCTTGGGCGTCGTGATGCCTTCAGAAATCGCATCAGCTCGTGAAAACGCCTTGAGCTGCAATTCTAGCATTTTGATTTCCACTATCGTGTATTTTATTTCATCTCTTGGTGAGTGGGTCTGGATTATTCCTTTGCGATCAATCCAGACTGACTATATTTAGGCCTTAAGGTGACTACTGGAGCCCAAACCCAGCACGGGGATCAATTACCCATCGGCGTTGGGGGACAGGGTACTTGAGCTCAACTTTGAGCCCTCCTACAATGAACGGTTCGAGATCGGGCATGATGTCGATCTGCATGTCTCGCAGGAAGTGGGCCTCGAACAACTGCAGGGGGGTAGGCCTGGTCATTCGTGTTCCGATGAATGCCAAGGCAGTCCCGTCGGAAAACACTGAGGATAGTTCCGTGATGAAGAGATGGGTCAACGTCGGGCAGAGGTCGGGCGCTGATGAAAGATGCAGCATGAATGCGTCGTCCAGCTCAAACGTGCCTAGAAGGTATTTTTTTTTTGAGGACAATTGGAGGTGGGTGATCATTGGAAAGGATTGGAGAACCTCGAGGAGACCGGACGCTGTGAAGCAACTTGGATCTAGAGCTGCTTTCAGATACGGGCCATAGACAGAGGGGATATCCGTAAACCGCTCGGGGTCGGCCTCTTCTCCGATCTTCAAGCAGCGCAGTTTCGGGACCGCTAGATGAGGAATCCATATTGGGAATTGAGCTCAACCTCTCAATATGAGTGTGTGCAAGTGAGAGAGAGTAATTGGGGACGTGTTTGACGTCAAGCCTGAATCATTTTGAATTTTAGTGAGGTGGAGTTGGCAGCGCTGAAGGTTCGGACAGCGGCGAAGCACATCCAGTGCCCCGATACCATCCAAGCCCCCCTCCGGGCCGTTCCGATAACAATCCAGGCTGAGACCCGTCAACTGCGCCCAGTTCAAAGGCAGTGAGAGCGGGTTCAGAAAGCCTTTGAGTGAGATGTCGGTGAGACTGGGAACCTGGAGCGTCGTCATCGCGTCTGGATAGTCGGTGAGTGGCGGATGCCCCGTAGCATACAGTTTGATGCTCTGCAGAAGCGGCAAGCTCTCCGGGCCGAGATGTAGAAGGGGGAGAAGTACACCGGTGTCCCCGAACAACGCCAGATGTCGCAAACGCTGACTGCAATTCACCAGCAGGGATATAGGGTTTGTGTCGGGATCGGAACCATTACGGCTGGATTCCGCAATGGAAACTGTTAGAGGACAGGTGGCGGCACGTTGGAACCACCTCTCCAACACAGTCTTGAGCCGCGACAGGATTTCGGCGCCATGCTCGGCCGAAACACTCGGGAGGGCAGAGATATGGATGGAGCTCCACAGGATAGGTGTGGTGTGTGCTACGGCTCGCCAGTGCCTGTAAATGCACCCAAGAATGATGGGTGCTTCAGCAGGATCGATGAGATTGTGTGCTGTCGGGAGGCAGGTGACGAAAATCTCCCGAAGGATATCGTCTGGGATACGGCACATAGGTGAAATGAGTGCTGTGTGCGCGTCGATGGTGATTTTCAGAGACGTTCGCTTTGCTCTGAGCTGGCTTATCATATGAGGACATCCATCGCGTCAATTTGGGCGTCAATTTGAGCCAGTTCTTCGGTTGGATGCACAAGAAGAGCGCGCAGATGCGCTATTTCGTCCTCGGTGGGAATATAGTTCGTTCCCAATTTATCTTTGAAGGGCGAAACTTTGTCGGGAAGGGATTTGGCAAACATGGTGGTTAGAATCCAAAGCTAGACGTGGCATCAGAGATGGACATCGATGGAAGGCGCACCCGACATCTCCCGACATGATCCGACCCCTCAGCACAATTCCAATGTAAGTACTTGGGGCCAACATTTGGTTTTGAGGGGTGCATGACTTGTATTTATTGCATTGCAGTTGAACTTGAATTAGCACTGTTATTGCGAGTCGGACAACACCCGGCAACTCTCAGGCGGTAGGGAGGTGGTCCTCGGTGGGGCACAGTTGCGGTTGAAGAATTTTTTTGAGCTGACTCTGGAATATGGCTTGCAACAGATTTGCAACAGATATAAGACCTGGAGGGCTTCAACAGCAAGTTCAACATGTGGTTCAACAGTGCGTCGGCCGAACGGGTCCGATGGGGTCTGCCCGCAGATCGTCACGGTGACAAACAAGACCAATGAAAACCCTTTTGCTGCAATTCGCTGCCACTTGTTCAGGAATCTGTAGGAGAACACTCACCCGAGCTTGAGTTCGCTACGACCCCAAATACCATCCTTTTGGCGCCATTAGCCACCGCTAGGCATGAGTCCGACCAAGGCAACGTTTCTTTCGGCCAAATAAAGAAAAAAACATATTTCTGCTGGAGCTGGTGTTCACCACTGCTAACGATTCTGCAGGAGAGAACTCATCCAGGTTCTCAGAGCTGCAGTGAACCCCGAATACTATGTTTCTGGCGCCCTTGAACCACTGCTTCGAGTCCCGATCTTCGGCTACCAACCAAGTTCAAGCGGAATCGATTCCAGCGGTGAGAATGGTGTTCCCGAGTCTTCATTTCTGGGCTCAATTGTGCTGTAGACTCCGACTTGCGCTGGTCAACGATATTTTCACGCTGGCATTATAATTCACCGTTGACCTGACCTCCGAGTCGGCCGTACACGATGCTGTACGGGCTTTGTGTTAGTGGTCCTCTGTTACTTCCATGGCGCGTTTACCGGGATTTTTTCCTGGCCTCCGAAGGCTTGGATCCTTCGGGAACTCGTACAACCCACCTTTTCATAATCCGATCCAAACATCGCAGCAAGGTTGCCTCAATGGTCGATTCGCGCGTATAGCACCCCGAAAAGCACATTGTCGACATACAGTCCTCCCTAATGGCCAAGGCACGCTGAAGACTTCCAAAAATGGCAACACAGCGACCGAAAGCGGCAAGTCCGTACACGCAAACCCGCCCTTTGCGTCGACCTCGTAGGGCGCAGTCGGCGTCTGTGCGTGTCCTCTCGGATGTCTATATAGCGCGATGCGAGTGTCCAGAAATTGGGTCTGTCGAGGAAAAGCCCAGAACGCCGATCGGCTCCTCTGGAAACCCTATCCATGCGTAAGTTTTAATAGTACATGTATGTCGACCAAGCTGACCGTGTTCCAGAGCGAGCCTGGCGCGTACATTCTCCCTCGACGCGTCTTCCAAAGGTAGTGCACACGTGAAGCCAAATGTTTGAATCCCCCAAACCAAACAACGTTGTTTATCGACTCTTGCCTTCCGACCACCATGAGCACCACTTTCATCTTCATCATTCTCCTCCTCTGCCTTTTCCTTAAGCCCAGCCGCGTCGAGTCTGTCCATCATGACAGCTCGATCGTAGACGCCCCTCAGGAGCTCGATGATCCCAAGAGCCCAGTGTCAGACAGCGTTCGCGCTCCCCACCTCGAGCTCGACGATAAAGACGGCTCGCTGCCCCTCACTGTTTATGCGCTCCTCGAGCATGACGCAGAGGCTAGCTCTGCCCTCAAGCGCGAGTTCTACCACGACATCTCGCGGGCGGTCGCTGTGCGCTCTTCCAAGCGCGCCACCAAGCGCGCCAAGCTTGCGCTCTCCCAGGGACAGCGTTCGCGCCGTCTCCGTATCGCGTACACCTCCTTCCGTCAACTCCACCGCTCTCGTCATCAGCGTATCGTTTCGGTCTGTCGAGGAGGGCTCGACCCCATCGACATCCTCGCCCCGCCCCTCGCCGGCATGTCGCTTCAACCGACGTGCAGCGACGTGATCCAGGTCGACATCCTCGGCGCCGAGCTTGCGGCGTTGTCGCTGCAGCCCACTGACAGCGACGAGGTGGACTGCGACGTGCTGAGCGCCGGACTTGCTGCGTTGTCACTGCAGCTCGAGCTCGTCGATCACAACGCCTCACTGCCCCTCACTGTTTGTGCGCTCCTCGAGCACGACGCAGAGGCTAGCTCTGCCTTCAAGCGCGAGCTCCACCACAACAGCTCGCGGGCGGTCGCTCCGCGCTCTTCCAAGCGCGCCAAGCTTGCGCTCTCCCAGGGACAGCGTTCGCGCCGTCTCCGCCTCGCGTACACCTCCCTCCGTCAACTCCACCGCCCGCGTCATCAGCGTATTGTTTCGGTCTGCCGAGGAGGGCTCGACCCCATCGACATCCTCGCCCCACTCCTCGCCGGCATTTCGCTTCAACCGACGTGCAGTGATGCAATCCAGGTCGACATCCTCGGCGCTGGGGTTGCGGCGCTGTCGCTGCAGCCCACTGGCAGTGACGAGGTGGACTGCGACGTGCTGGGCGCCGGACTTGCTGCGTTGTCACTTCAGCCCACTGGCAGTGACGCTATGGAATGCGAGAGCCTTGCCTTCGCGCTGACGGCTTTGTCTCTCCCATCCAAGAAGAGGAACCGCGACGAGTTTGAGGAGGACGCCGCTGCCATCAACGTCGACGCGCGTCCTTACAAGCGCGCCAGGTTCACCCCTGCGCCTCGCCCTGGGCGAGTCCCCCACAGTTCCTGGATTGCCGCTCGCCGCCGTCTCCTCCTCATTTGGTCTTGCATCGCGTGGTCTCGCGTCGCCGTCCCCCTTCCCGCCACCGTCGCCGTCCCGCCTAGTGTCGTTCCCATCCCCATCATCTCTCCCACCCCCAATGTCGTCGTTTCCGCCCCCGCTGTCCTCCAGAACTGCACCAACACCTTCGTCAGCGGCACCGGACCCAACGCCAACGACGTCAAGGTCGGACGAAAGAATGAATCCCGCAGCGGCGGCGCAGGCAGCGTGAAACGCACCAAGAAGACACCGAGTGCGCGCGAGAACGCAGCGCCGTTTCCGGTTTCCTGCAAGACGAAGGGTTATTTAGCTCGTGGCATGTAATAGAGGTATGCCGCGCTCGCCATGTCCCCCGCACCTTTCTCACTGTCAGTTCAGATGCCGGATGGTAGTGCTTCTTCTGCTTGTGATGATTTTCAGACTCGGATCTTTCTTTGTACGTCCTCGCCTTTCCTATCGCTGTGTCGTCGCTAACTCTGGCAGCAGATTTTCCTTTTTATTTCACGGCCCGATGCCGTCTGCTGGATCTGTCTCAGTACGTCGTCCGCTTGCTTTCATTGCTTTTGGCGTCACTGACCTGACTCCCCCCAGATTCTTTTTCTTTTCCTTTACATGTGGGGCCCGATGCCGCCGCTGCTGGATTCCTCTCCTCCATCTTCATCATCTATAGACTGCTTCCATCTCTTTTTCTCTGTGCGTATCCATTCTCTCCCTTCTGCAAACTCGCTTGCTCATGATATCTTCAGCCTCCTTCCTTAGAATATAGAAGATCGGGCCCTATGAGCCTTGACAATGCTGCACTCGGTATGTCTTGTGATTCTCGCTATCCTTTGGCTCGTGCTCAAGATGTTTTGTCCCAGGAAACACACATCCTATTGCTTAGACAGACAACAATTTGCTTGCTTGCTTGGACGGGGTACGTGCCTTACCCTCCCTCTCGCCCTCCGTCACTCACTATCGTCTTCTCGCCAGGACGAGGCCCGGGCCTGATGATCTGACCGACACATATTGCTTGACGTGGACCCTTGCTCGATTGGAGTTAACACATGGTGCGTGCAGTTTTCTTACGCTCGATGCGCTTGAGCTGACGCGGACTTAGCCTCCACCCACGGTCCTTACAGTTGCTTATATTGCTTGAGAATCGGTTCTTCCTCTTCCGCCTACCCAGTCTTCCCCTCCCGGTGCTCCCCCCCGCCGTGGACGACCCCGACGTGTTCTCCCTCTGGCGATTCCCGCCGTTCTGTCGCTACTGGTTTGCTGGATATGGACCTGCCTTGTACGTCTTTCCCCTCCTCGGGTCATGCTCGTACTGTATACTCATCTGATCCAGGCTGCGCTACGATGCGACGTAACCCTTCCTCCACCTCGACCATCCCTCCGCCCACCCATCATCGTCTCCGAGACGCGGCGCCACCGATCCCGCGGCAACACTCCCGCGGCAACACTCCGCTCACGCCACGCTCCTAGGCGATCTCGCCGCGCCTGTCTTTACGCAACACATTACCCTTCCATCCTACATTGCGCTGGTCTTCGCGTGCAGGTATGTATCGCCTCCACCATCGATGTTCTCTGTCTGACATGTGCTCGCAGTCCGTGACGATTGTCTCCTCCTGCGCCTCCCTTCTCGGCGCTGACACCCGCTTGAACTACACCTCCACTCCTTGGCGATCCCGCCGCGCCCGATTTTATCTCATTCCTATTGGGTTCCATGCGTGTATTTGTGTACGTCTTCCCAGTATGCTCCTCTCCTGTTGTTCATCGTCTAACTTGCTTCCAGATCCAGACCCTCACCTGTATTACCCCCGACTACACCACACATCTACCGACGCCATTTGCATCAACTACCCCTCCGTATTTCTGTACGTCGTTTCCCGACAAATTGATCCATCATTCCTGGTCTAACTCGCTTGCTGCAGATCGTGACACCCATAAGACACTACACCTTCTGTATCCACCACTGCGGTGACATTGCTGCATAGACTACTCCACTGCCATATCATCAGCATCTATCTGTACGTCTGCTTCTTTCTACTTGTTTTTGCCGCGGCTGACATCGGAAACGTGTAGCTCGTGTATCGCTAGCTTCGTCTTCCATGTCCCCCTTGGCTTTCCCTGCTGTCTTTTCTGCTTTCGTGCTTCGTGACCGCTGCTATGGATTCGTCTTGTTCTCCTTCGTCTCGTTATGCTTTCGGTCGTCAAGCTTTTTCTCTCGCGTTCCGTCTTCGTCTTTTTGTTTTTCTCTCCGATCCCTGTCGCGCATCTTGCATGGTACGCTTTCTTTGCCTCCTTGATCTTGTGTTCTGAGCTTCTGCCTCCGTTAGATTTCTATGATCAAATTATCCTTCGCTTTCCTGCACAAATGCAAGTCCATCGATATCACAACTCTCGCTCGGTACCGTCGACGTCTCCCCCGTGTCACTTTCCGCAAGCCAGACAGACCCACGATTCACCGCAAATTAGGCTCCCGTTCGCGATCTCCAATTGGGCGGATACCAAATCATATATCAAATCAATGGCAAGGCTCTACATGCAGAATGAATATGAGACACTGGGGCGTAGGATTCAATGGAATAGACTCTTCGATAACAATTGGCCCACACTCGAACGAACATATTACGTACTTGGACCGGTAGATCCTGAGTTTTGTATCTACGGTTCCTGAATCCCTGATTTCCTTTTCGATGGCATAAAGTCTCTCTCGATTCTCGAGTAAGCCTGCGTAGTTTTCCATGTGCTTCGAGCGTCGTGATGCCATCAGAAATCGCATCAGCTCGTGAAAACGTCTTCCAAGATGTAGTTGGGTCGAGCGTCTAAGATTGTCCACCAGTGCGGATTATTAGAGAGAATTTCACCATTTTCATGTGAACGAAAACGACTTCCAGCTTGAAAAATAGAAGGGCGTGAAAACAAAATATGGACATATTCAGAATTGAACTGAATGGAATTAGCACGAGGCCGCTTTCCATGTAGGACAGAAGCCGTCGAATACAATACCTAGTCGAGCTGCGGTACCTGTTATTAGGTCTGGGAAATATCCGGGAAAGAAGCAGCTCTTCTGGAATTAGGCTGACTTGAATTAATTCGACTCCCTTTCTCATTTGCCCCTCCTTCTCCCACACCCAAAACGACGGTCAGACGTTTTTCTGGGCTGATGCAGATGAATTCAATATTTTAGACATAACGCAGTGCTAGTCCTCATATTCGTCGCCAGATGGACCTCCACTATCGTGTATTTTCTTCCACCTATTTAGGCCCTCCTTTTCGCCTCAGACTGCGAAAAGGAGGAAATCTATAGCTTTCAATGGGTAGCCATGTGGATTCGATGGTCAGACGCAACGGAACTTTGTCCAATGTCGATCGACTAATGGTACTCGGTGAAACGGGATACTCGCTTGGTGAGAGATCAATATTCAATTGATATGAGAATCTTTTTCCAAAGACGTATCTGTCACGCGGAATGCCATCGGCCTGCTGGCCGCGGCATCGGACTTGCGGAATTTTGAATTGTGCTACCCATCAAGCCTGTAAGATGCTGGTTGAAAGAAAGCTGTAGAGCACGCGCACCAAATATGAAACCCGCGATGATGTCGATCGATTCATGGCTGTTGAAACGCCTTCGGTGTCGAATGATCAAATCCCACCAAGATTAACCGGTGCACAGTTAGGCCCGATGCACATCGTGCTTCACGATGAACTGCGGGCTGTCCAAGCCTGGCGTGGTAATCATCACCAGTTTTCTTCCGCAGCCCAGAACGGCATCTTTGATGCCTATTTGCGGTCTTTTCCCAACGGTCAGCTTGACCATCATCAGCAAACGGGGAATGCCAAGCGGGGGCCAACTACTTACTTAAAGTCGGCACTACTGACTCCAGGCACCTGTCCGCAGAAGATGATTTCCTCCTCCATGAACTTCTTGGTTTCCACCATCTTCGTGTCCTCCGCTCTGGCTCAGGGTGCCGATACGTTCCTCTGGAATCAGGTGAACGAATAGACTGCGCCGAGACTCTATATCCCACTCACATTTTTTCCCACTCTGGGAAATAGTTAACACCGAGCCAGGATTTTCAGTGGGTACAATGCTATTCGACCTTCCAGTGCACTCGATTGGAGGTATATTTCATTATTGAGTAATATATTTGCGTTGAATAACACCGTTCTTCCAGGTCCCTTTCGACTACTCCAACCCAAATGTGGGTACTGCAGCCCTGGCCGTCATCCGGCTGCCAGCCAACGTCTCGGAGGACCAATATCGCGGCCCGATATTATTCAACCCCGGCGGACCCGGAGGAAGCGGCGTCGAGTCCCTAGTGGCCAACGGGCAGAGCTTTCAAGTCGTGCTCGGAAGCCAAGCCAACCAGTACGATTTCGTTAGTTTTGATCCACGAGGTGGGCTTCCTGCAATATGTATATTCTGAACTGAATGAAATGATCCAGGTGTCAGTTACTCCACCCCCATCGTGTCTGTTTTCGAGACAGATGTAGAGCGCGCGTTGTGGAATTCCGGGTCTCTTCCAACTTCTCTGAACGCGTCTTCAAATGCTATTCCGAATGCGTGGGGTCGCGCACACCTTTTTGGCGCACTGGCTGCACAGCGCGACGCATCGCAGATTTTGAAGTATCTGACGACAGACAACGTCGCACGCGATATGTTGTATATAACACAGGTTCGTAGATGGTATTCCACAACTTCCGCAGCACGCTGAAACTCACGGCCGCCAGAAATTTGGGTTCGACAAGTTGCAATATTATGGAGTCTCGTGAGTGATCGACCTCTGTACATGGTTTCAACTATGTTGAAAGCGGAACAGATATGGATCTTTCCTCGGCGCAACCTTTGCTGCACTGTTTCCTGTGAGCAAGCTTTTGGTTTATTTTTTTGGCGTCCTCATGGAGCGGATCACAGGATAAGGTCGAACGAATCCTCATAGACGGTATGTCCCATGTATTCGATTTTGAATCTTGATGGACGGTTAACATCATACCTCAGGCGTATTGGACCCAAATGCATGGCTCAGTGGTGAGCCAATTTTATTCGAATCACTCCTTGAGCCAACAATCTGTCCAGCGAACCTCACCATCGAGGCGACAGACACAGATAAAGCACTGCAGACGTTCTTCTATGGCTGCGCGGCGGCTGGCCCAGACCTTTGCGCGTTTTATAAACCCACCGCCGCACAAATTGCAGACAGGCTCACGGCCCTGACCAATGCCATTCGCACGCAACCCATCTCGGTACTCACACCCGCGGGATATGGCCTTGTAGACTACTCCCTCCTCCGCTCGATCATTTTTGACTCGCTCTACAATCCGTACAACCTCTTTCCGCTCCTCGCACAGGGCCTCGCCGCACTGGAAAACGGAGATGGCACCGTTCTGTATTCGCTCTTGGAAGAAGCCTCACCACCATTTGAGTGCGACTGTACCAACTCCACCTCATCCCCCCGACGGACGATTCTTCCGTCGCGATAGAGTGTGGCGATGCGGTCGAGGTCACAGACTCAATTCAGCAGCTCACGGAATTTTACGAGAATGCCGCAAAGACGTCCCAGTTCATGGAATTTTTTATGGGCCAGAGTCGCGTTGATTGTTCGTACGTATGGAGTCATTTTTTTGCTTCAAACGATGCTGATATTTGTAGTGGATGGCAAGTTTATCGAGACAATCGATTCAAGGGTCCCGTCGCAGCAAATACCAGCTTTCCGCTGCTGCTTGTTGCAAATACTGCAGGTGATGACCTCTGGCCACAGTCATATGCATTATTGACCTTTATTTCCTGGGCTTCATAGATCCCGTTACGCCTAAGGCTGCAGCACTCAAGGCTCAAGCGGGATTCCCGGGCTCGGTGCTCTTGACACAAGATTCGCCAGGGGTGCGCCGAATTTCTAGCACATCTCCATTCGCTGACTCGGATTCACGAATACAGCATACCTCTCTGAGCGCGCCCTCTCTCTGCACCCTCGGTTATTTCCGTGAATATTTCCTGAATGGCACGCTGCCGCCCCCAGGGACTGTATGCCCCGTTGACGCCACCCTTTTCGAGACCGCATCGAATTCCTCCACCAAAAGGGCTGCTTTGAGTGCGGACGAACAGAATGTTTTGGCTGCGTGGAAGATCATCGCTGATTCCGTTCGCCCGATAATCACCCCGAAATTAAGGAAGTGAAGCAGTCGCACTCCGAGTTCAGAGTAAGGAAATATTTTCCCTACGTAAAGCATTTATCTACACTTCTTTTTGTTAATTCGAAAAGTATCTATTCAAGTTCCAGTCGATGCACTCGACCGAACGAGGTCGAGCCACTTGAGGAAATCAAACCGTGAGAATGTCTGCACCGCCACCGTGGCTCTTCATCAAAACTGAGCGAAAACACACGCCAGGTGGATTACTTAGGAGCCGGCATAAATGATTTTATTGTGGATATATTGGAAGGCAAGCAGGCCGCCGTTTGTGTGTCCGCTTTCGTTCGTTGATATTCATCCGTGCCCTCTCGCTTGCTCGATCTTCCCGGCTTCAGACATGCTCCATCTCCGCCTCGGCACCGCAACTAGAAGGATACTCCCGCTGTGGAGTGACGGGAAAGACGGCCGCATTGACGACGATTCATGGCCCTTGTTTGACATCATGTCAAGGCAACCCCCGCCCTCGCTCGAGAGAATGCATCATCCCGCGTGGCTGCGATCACAACTCCGGCGCGGGCCGCTTCAGATCTATGGGGCCCAGCCGACCAACTCTGATTTCGAGATCAATGGGCCCGAGCTGCGTGTTGAGTTAGGCACATTGATGTCCTCTCAAAACTCTGAAATATTCTCAGATTTTTTGGACTTCAGGCGTAGAAGATACTAACGTTCGGATGTTGGAACCAGAAGTGGAATCAATTTTGGCAGGCTTGGGCGTGTGGGACACCAAGTCGAATTAGTCTGGGAACTCCGATAACCACGTCTCGAACTCAGCGCGGGGGTCTATTACCCGTCTGGGTCGGCGAACACGATACTTGAGCTTAACTTCAAGCCCGCTTGCAATAAAGGGTTCAAGATCAGGCATGATGTCGATCTGCATTTCTCGGAGGAAGTGAGCCTCGAACAATTGCAGGGGGGTAGACCTGGCCATACGCGTTCCAATAAATGCCAAAGCTGTCGCGTCGGAAAACACAGGGCAAGGTACCGTGAAGCAGAGGTGGGTCAACGTCGGGCAGAGATCGGGTACCGATGAAAGATGCTGCAGGAATGTGTCGTCCAGCCGGCTAAGCGTCCCTGCACGGAATGTGTTCGAGGACAAGTGGAGATGTGTGATCATCGGAAAAGACTCGAGAACCTCGAGGAGACCGGACGCTGTGAAGGAACTCGTGTCTAGAGCTGCTTTCACATACGGACCATAGGCAGAGGAAATATTCGCAAACCGCTGGATGTCCTCTCGTTCTCCGACGTGTAAGCAGCGCAGTTTCGGCACCGCTAGATGAGGAATCCATGTTGGGAATTGAGCTGAACCTCTCAATATGAGTGCGTGTAAGTGAGGGAGAGTAATTGGGGACGTGTTTGACGTCAAGCCTGGATCATCTCTCATTTTGGTGAGTCGGAGTTGACAGTGCAGGAGGTTCGGACAGCGGCGAAGCATATCCAGTGCCCCGATGCCATTCAAACCCACCTCCTGGCCGTGAGGAGCGCAGTCCAGGTTGAGTCCCGTCAACTGCGCCCATTTCAAAGGCAGCGAAAGCGGGTTTGTTTTAACTTTGAGTGCGATGGCAGTGAGACTGGGAATCTGGAGCACATTCATCGCGTCTGGATACTCGGTGAATGGCGAGTCACCCCTAACATGCAGTCTAATGCTTTGCAGAAGTGGCAAGCTCTCCGGGGGGAGACGTAGAAAGGGGAGAAGTACGCCAGTGTCGCCGACCAACGCCAGATGTTGCAAACGCTGGCTGCAATTTATCAGCAGGGATATAAGGTTTGTGTCGGGATGGGAATCATGAAGGCCGTTGTCCGTGACGGAAACTGTTACAGGACAGGTGGCGGCACGTTGGAGCCACCTCTCCAACACCCGCGACAGGATTCTGGCGCCATGCACGGCCGAAACCCTTGGGAGGGCAGGGATATGGATGGAGCTCCACAGGATAGGTGTGGTGTGTGCTACGGCTCGCCAATGCCTGCAAATGCACCCAAGGAGGATGGGTGCTTCAGCAGGATCGATGAGATTGGGTGCTGTCGGGAGGCAGGTGACGAAAATCTCCCGAAGGATATCGTCTGGGATACGGCGCATAGGTGAAATGAGTGCTGTGTGCGCGTCGATGGTGGTTTTGAGATACGTTCGCTTTGCTCTGAGCTGGCTTATGAGGACATCCATCGCGTCAATTTGGGCGTCAATTTGAGCCAGTTCTTCGGTTGGATGCACAAGAAGAGCGCGCAGATTTGTTATTTCGTCCTCGGTGGGAATATAGTTTGTTCCCAATTTATCTTTGAAGGGCGAAACTTCCCCGGGAAGGGATTCAAACATGGTGGTTTGAATCCAAGCTCAAGCGAGAGACACAACGAGACGTGGCATCGAAGACGGACGAAGCACCCGACATCTCCCGACATGATCCGACCTCTCAGCCCAAATTTTGCTTGAAGAATTCCGATGTAGGCCCAACGTTTAGTTTTGAGGGGTGCATGACTTGGGGATTTATAACGGTTAAAGTACTGAAATCAGCACTGTCATTGCGAGTCGGACAATGCCCGGCGACTCACAGTCGGTAAGTAGGCGAAGTGGGGTCGGTGCCACGTCACAATTGCGATTGAGGCAATTTTTTGAGCTGAAGGTTGTCTCTGGAATACGGCTTGCAAGAGACAAGACATAGAATGCTTCAAGAGACGTAGTTCAACAATGCGTCGGCCGAGCGGGTCCGATCGGGTCTCCCCGCCGACTCTCGTGACAAACAAGACCAATGAAAAATGCTTTCGCCTGCAATTCGCTGCCACTTGTCCGGGAATCTGTAGGGGAAAGCACTCACTCAATTGACTTCGCTACGACCTCAAATATCATCCTTTTGGTGCCATTAGCCACCGCCAGCCTGCTAGCCTTTTTTCGAGACCTCCGACGACCTTATTCGACCTAGACAATCAGATCCATCGATGGAACGGTCACTCTTCAGTCTTTCGCTCCAATTTCGCGTCACCAACTTGAATCAGTTTCCTCGTATCTTGGCCTTTTGGAGTGCTTAGATCTGTGGAACGAGTAGGACCAAGAAGACGTGTCTTATGGCCTAATCGAGAGAAAAAAACATACAGGAATTGGTCCGCCACTACAGCAGGGTTGTAAGGAGAAAACTCACGCGCTGCAGCGAAGCCCGAATGCTATGTTTTTGGCGCCCTTGACTCACTGCTTCGAGTCCCGACCTTCGGCTGCCAAGTCAAGCGGCAAGCGGTGAGAATGGTGTTCCCGAGTCTTCATTTTTGGGCTCAATTGTCCTGTAGACTCCGACTTGCGATGGTCGACGGTATCTTTGCCCTGGAATTATAGTTTCCCGTTGATCAAACCTCTGAGTCGATCGTCCACGATGCTATACCGGCCCTGTAAATTTCTGTTCAAAGTCCTCGGTTGCTTCCATGCCGCGCTTATCGAAGATTCTTCCTGCTTAGAGCGCTCGGGAACCTGTACAATACGTGTTTGGGTTCCACTTTTCACGGTCGGAGAGGTCCAAAAATTGCAGCCATGATTCGAACGTATAACACCCCGCAAAAGACGTATTGTCGACATACAGTCCTCCAATGGCAAGGGCGCGCTCATCCATCTGCTTGAAGGCTTCCAAAAATGGCAAGACAGTGAATAAAAGCGGCGAGTCCGTACGCGCAAACTCGCCCTTTGCGTCGACCTCGTGGGGCGCACTCCGCGTCTGTGCGTGTCATCTCGGAGGTCCATATAGCGCAATACAAGTGTCCATGAATAGGGTCGGTCAAGAGGAAAGCCTAGAACGCTGGACTGTCCATGCTACACTTCGGCGTAAGTTTTAATACTACATGTACGCCGGCCGAGCTCACCGTGTTACAGAGCGCGTTCAACGCGTACAATCTCGCTCGTCGCGTCTTTCCAGACGCGGTGCACATATGAAGCCAAATATTCTTAAATCCCCCAAACCAAACAACTTTGTCATCGACCCTCCTTGCTTCCTACCACCATGAGCGCCACCTTCATTCTCTTCTGCATCATAATCATTCTCTGCCTTTCGAGGCATTCGTCTCCCCCGCACACCGCCATCAAGCTCGAGCTCGATCAGCATGACAGCTCCATGGCTGATGCGGACCCTGTCACTCCCGAGCTCGATCGTCCTGACAGCTCGGTGTCGGACGCTGGGCGTGGCTTCCA
Source organism: Mycena galopus ATCC 62051 (assembly GCA_014925785.1). Taxonomy (NCBI): domain Eukaryota; kingdom Fungi; phylum Basidiomycota; class Agaricomycetes; order Agaricales; family Mycenaceae; genus Mycena; species Mycena galopus. The sequence goes on from WIQG01000465.1 coordinate 26,770, forward strand.
AACTGAGCTCGTCGACCCTGACAGCTCTGTGGATGCAGACGCCGACTGTGCTACCCAGCGTGAGCTCGCGATCCAGCACGTTGACGCGATCCAGCACGTCGACGCGATCCAGCACGTCGACGCGATCCAGCAAGTCGACACGATCCAGCACGGCCAGCACGGCGACGCGATCCAGCACGGCGACGCGATCCAGCGCGACGACGCGATCCAGCGCGACGACGCGATCCAGCACGGCGACACGATCCAGCACGGCGACGCGATCCAGCGCGGCGACGCGATTCAGCACGACGACTCGCCGTCGCAGACCACGCGTGCCCCTCAGCCCGAGCTCGCGGCCGAGCACGACGATTCCCTCTCGGAGGCTAGCCATGCCGCCAAGCGCGAGCTCCACCACGAGGTCGTTCAGCCGTCGATCAAGCGCGTCAAGCTCGCGCCCGTCCAGGATCAGCGTCCGCCTGGTAATCGAGTTCCCTATAGCTCGATGTTCCAGCCCCACCGTCGTCGTTGGATGCTCTCGGTGTGCCGTGGAGGGCTCGACCCCATCGACCTCCTTGCATCCTCGCTCGCCTCGCTCTCTTTCCAGCCTTCGGGCAGCGACGCGATCCAGTATGACGTCCTCGACACCGGGCTTGCGGGTTTGAGTCTAGAGCCAGCAGGCAACGACGCCGTCGAGTGCGAGATGCTCGACTCGGGCCTGGCGGCGTTGTCCCTTCAGCCCGCGGGCAACGACGCCCTCGACTACGAGATGCTCGACTCGGGCCTGGCGGCGTTGTCCCTCCAGCCCGCCGGCAGCGACGCTGCGGAGTGTGACGTCCTCAGCGCTGAACTTGCGGCGCTCATCCTCACCGGCAAGAAGAGAGGGCGCGACGAGATGGAGGAGGCCGACGCCGACGCTGACGCGCGTGCTTACAAGCGCGTCAGATTCAGCCCGGCACCTCGCCCTGAGCGAGTCCCGCACAGCTCGTGGATCGCCCCTCGCCGCCGTATCATCCTCGGTCGTTCGCGTTCTCGCGCCTATGTTTCCACTATGGGCGTCGTCGTCATCTCGCCTAGCGTTCCTGCCCCCGTCCTCATCCGCCCCACGCCTGCTTCCGCCGCCGTCGTCTTTCAGGACTGGACCAACACGGTCAGCGGACACAACGCCCGGTTCAGCATCAACACCAAAACGACGGCCGCGACCGGCTCGAACGGTGGTGGTGTCGAGCGGAGCAAGAAGACCGCAAGCGGGCGCGAGAATTCGGCGCCCTTCACTGTGTTATCGAAGCGCAAGCGGTCGCTAGCTCGTAGCAGCTGTTGAAGTGTACGTCGTGGCTTACGATTCTCCGTTGTGCTCTTCGCTCACCCTCTGTCTCTCTTAGACTCCTGGATTTATCCTTGCATTTATTTTTCGGACGCAGAAGATTCCATCTCTTGAATGCCTTGTATGTCGACTTCCTTTACCCCTCCGTGTTGTCGCTGACTCGCCTAGTTTCTCTTTTATCATGGCCCGATGCCACCACTGCTGGATTTACTCGAGGATCTCTTATGTATGTCGTGCATCCGCCTTTCTCGTTGTTGTCGTCCCTAATATCAGTCTTACAGATTTCTTTCTTTCTAGATCTACGTACGGGCCCCGATGGCACCGCCGCTGCTGGATCGTCTTCATCTTCCCTCTCTCTCTCTCGTACGCATTTCCTCTCTTGTCCACTCCCGCCCGCTAATTCCCATATTTCCGCAGCTCAGTCTCCTCCCCTTCAAATAGAATGGAATATAGATCGGGCCGCATGAGCCCTGACATTGCTGCACTCGGTATCCCTTTCTTCGTCTTCCTTCATGTTCTCGCCGGCTAATGCCATGATGTTTTTCAGGAACATTTCTATTGCTCAGACGGGGAATTTTCACAATATCTATTGCTTGCTTAGACGAAGTACGTATCCCTCCCTCCTTCCTCAGTTGCCTCTCAGCTGATCATGGTCTCTTGTTCTCGCAGGACGCAGCCGGAGTTTGACGACATGCCCAGATATATATTGCTCGATGCGGTTGCTTGATACGGGTGCTCGCTTGGAGTTAACACACGGTGCGTGCATCTTCTTTCTCCGGCATACATCTGAGCTGACGGGACGTAGCCTCCGCCTACTGTCTTTACGGTTGCCTAAGATGCGGCTCTTCTTCTTCCGCCTCCCCGCCCTCCCCTCCCGGTGCTCCTCCCCCGCCGGGGACGACCCCGACGTGCTGGCCCTCTGGCGACCTCCGTCGTCCTGTCTTTACCGATCTTGCTGCCCATGGATGGACGTGGTACGTGCCTCTTTGTCCTGCTCTACTCATGCGCCTCGTACTTATACTCGTCTGATTCAAGCTTCGCTACGATGCGGCGCGACCTTCCTCGATCTCGACCACCACCGCCCTTTCCTCTGCCCACCCGTCGTCGTCTCCGTGACGCGGCGTCCCCGATCCCGCGTATAGGCAACACTCCTCCGCCGACGCCGACGCCCATTGGCGATCTCGCCGTGCCTGTCTTTACTCAACACTAACCTTCCATCCTACACCGCGCTGGTCTTTACTTGCCCCTGCTGAAGGTATGTATCGCCTCCAGTGTCGACGTGCTTTCATTGACATGCGGTCGCAGTCCGTGATGGTGACTCCTCCCGCGCCTCCCTCCTCGGCGCTGACACCCGCCCGAACTACTCTCCACTCCTTGGCGATCCCGCTGCGCCGAAGCTCCCCTCATTACTATTGGGGCACCCCTCCTCCTATGCGTGTATTTGTGTACGTCTCACCAGTGTACTCTTCTGTTTTCCCTCATCTAACACGCTTGCAGATCCGAACCCTCACCTGTATTGCCACATGCATCTACCACCCGGGGCGACGCCTCCTCTGTATTGATGTACGTCTCCTCCCGATATACCCATCCACTGCTCTTTGGCTAAGTCGCTCGCTTCAGATCCTGCCACCCACTATACCTTGTATCCACCACCGGCGAAATCACCTGCATAGACTACTCTGCTGTATCATCTATTTGTACGTCTGTGTCTTGCCACTTTTTTGCCTCGGCTGACGTCGGAGATCTTCAGCTCTTGTATCGCTAGCTCTTCTCTCGCGTCTCTCGGCTTTCTCTGTCCTCTTTCGTGCTTCGTACTCTGGTGACCGCTGCTTTTCATTCGCTTTGTTCCTCCTCGCTTTTGCTTTGGTCCTCGGGTTTCCCTCTCATGGTCTGCTATGCTACTCTTGGTCTCCTACGGCGCCGCACGGTACGCTTACCTTGTCTTGCTTGATATTGTTTTCTGAACTTTCTTCCCTTTTCTTTAGCTTTCTCCGATCAAAATTGTCTTTCGCCTCCTCACGCGCAAATGCAAGCTCCTCGATTCTGATGCGAACCAATGCTCCCAATCTCGCCAAGCTTTCTCCCATGCTTTCCTTACCCAACACGTCCCGCAAACGAGGCTTTTTTTGGCGCAATACTCGCTCTGGACCAAATCATCAATGCCACAGCTCTGGGAATGGATGTCGCAACGAAGGCATGGTTTGAAGATGAAACGCTCGTGTAAATTGACTACTCTTGGATAATATCTTGCGCGCGTGTGGGACACTGGGTGGGATCTTGTCGATCGAATAGTTAGAATGCGAATAAAATGGAATGGCTTTCGACTTATCTTTTTGCGCGTCCTTGGATTATCATTGTCTGTAGAAGAGGACAAGTCTACCTGGATCACGAACGCTCATTATCTTCCGAGAGGAACGAGGGCACAACACCAATGGACGACAGCTATTCGATCTCGTTCTGCACGAGATGTACGTCGGATCATGTGAGGATTTAGAGGGTGAAATTTGACATTGAGGGTCATTGCGCGTGGAATTTGAATCGCCAAGGCAAGATATAGCTTGGCGTACCCGGGTATCGATATGCTCAAGTCATCGGCGGAGGAAAATGGATGTAGGGAGAGACAGACACAAGGAAGAGTAAATATTAATAATGTGGTGATTGCGATTCGCAAAAACGGATACACAGGTCGCAATGTACGAAAAGCATGCTATCTATTAAGTTGAAGATTACTGCGAAGTCCCAGGTATCGAGCTGACTGCCGCCCAGTCCTATTTAACACGAAAATCTAAGCGCCCTTATTCGTTGGAATAAATAGTTGGCTCACAGATTGCACAACCGTTTCTAATCAGAGGAGACAGGGGGTGTGCGCATCTTCACTTTGCGAGGTACAGAGCGGACCCGGGCCTCTGCAGCGGCTTTGCGCTTGCGCATCAGGGCGGTGTAATTATCTTCGCCCTTGAATCGGCGGCTGTTGCACGACACGGGAGCCGATCCTGGGCAGAAGCCAGCATCGTTGTCTGTGATGAGGCTGCCAGTTGCCTATGCGGTGGGAGACGACAATGATGAGTCTAAGTGCGAGAGGCTGGAAGGGACGTACGTCATTGTAAGTGCAGTCGAAGTCATCTTCATTCTCGCCCGGAAATGCTGGGTATGAGCAGAACAGCACTCCCGCGGAATCTGAGTGGTCGCCGAGGGGGAAACCGGCGTCATCCAGTGCTGGGCAACTTGCAGTGCAGCTAGGAGTGGACGAGGGCTGCTGAGCTTGTGCGATGCTGATGAAAGACAGGGCGATAGCGAGGTAGAGAGTGCGGAGGGGAAACATCTTGGTCGGTAGATGCACGAAGGAGTGAACGCTGAAGCAACGACGAGCTGCTGAGCAAAAGAGAGGGAAAAGGAGAGAGCCGCGTATTGACCCCTCTCCGGTTTGACTCCATTTATACAGTGTCGCACCTCAGACAGGAGGGAAAAACCCTGACGGAGGTCAGCGAGCGGTCTGTGATTGCTGCTCGAAGACGTACAGCCTTGAACATGGAGCTCGTGGACGGATCCGGAGAGGCTTCATGGTGTAGCACGGTCATAGCACCGTGACAATGCAGACACAACTCGGCCCATTCCGAGAGAGGACATAGCTAAGAGGCTGCACGACGCCTACAAGAAAAGACCAAGAAATGGTCACTGTTCGAAGATGAGTTAGTCTCGTTATTCGGACTTCAAGTTTCTTACAAGTTCACTTAGCGCTTCACCGTGACGGTGGTGATCGGGATGATATCCGGATCAACCTGGGTCCTTAACCACCACGCCATCCGGCAGCTGCTCGAAGACGACACACCACCATCCATAAAAGGAGAGTTATGTAGGCTTGTGGAAGATGCTAACGAGGACCATTTTTTATTCAAGTATGCGTTTTTTTCCGACTGGGATGCGCGTAACGATGGGCTCAGTGCCAGGGACGACTCCCGTGGGTTCTCTCGACGCGTCGTTCTACCGGTACCATGGCTTCCCAGCACATCCATCTTCAAGGTAAAAGAAGTTCAATCGACACGCGGGGTCTGGGAGGTAACCCACGCCGCCTGTTTGGAAGTCGGTTTTTCTTGTGCGCTCGATCGCCCAGCCTAGCCTTTCGCCATTTTTCACCATGGTCTTCTCCGCTCACCGATCTATGTCCTCTTTTTGTGTCTAACTCTTTTTTTTGTGTTCGGAAGGCACCTGCAGACTGCGTTGAGGGCCACACTTTTTTTCCAGCCTGGTTTAATCAGTCACTGTTTCTCTTTCGGCCGAGGTCATCTGGTATTTTCCGGAACTCCTCATTGAAATCAAAAGCTCGAAAATATTTATTCAAGACGAACGGCGCCTCGAGCCCCCGATTCACATGGAACCTGCAAGCTCAAACTCGTGCTCGACGATGATCGACTTCAACTCAACGAACCCTCAGATCTTGAGACCCCTGAACCCTCCTGAATCGCTCTATACGAGCCTCAATATTTTCTTGTCTCTGCGCGCCGTGTCGCATTCGAGGTGTTACGCATGTCAACGTGTTTAGATCGACTCCTAATCCCAATATTTATTGAGCTCCTATTGCGGACAAAGGCGCAGGGGGCCCCCGATTTCCTCGGCGCTCTGCAAGTTCAACCACCTCGCAGTACACTGGCACCTTTGGTAGTACACCTCGACGATTCGTATTCTTGCGTGAAATGCTGTCCCTCCGTATGCATCGACTTCCTCCTCTTCACATACGGTCGATAGATGAAATATAAACCTCAAATTATATCTCAGCCTGAACCACTCTCTGTATTTAGCAGAATGTGTTGCGTGCAATTCACATAATTATAATTTGATCCCTTCCTAATTGTGATGGAAAGTTCGACGGTCTTTTCAACAAGGCTTTTTAGATGTGAATCCTACTGTACGCTACTTGTGCTATCTTGTTGTGGCGTTGTGGCATTTGGTACAAGGGTGCAGTTTCAAGTTCAACATGGCTCGGCCGAGCGGCTCCGATCGGGACCACAGTGGATCATCGTGAGAAGTCCGAAAAAAATGTTTCATCCATGGTTCGCCGGGCACTCACTCAGCTTTCCCGATTGCATTGTCTGCATATTATATGCTTCTGGCGCTGTGGTACTACTGTGAGCCTTCTGGCTCGCTCTCAACGGCTCTCAACGGCTCTCTGGATCTCTCGACTGAGTCAGATACTGAGTTCCAGCGGACTTGAGATAGATGACGGTTCTTCACGATCGCTAGGGATCCTTCAGCCATCTGTATCTTTCCAATGATGCCAAGGTTTCCCTCCTCTTTTGCCAGGCTTTGGGAGTCATTCGATCCTGATTCCTCGAGTACCTGCACGATGCTGGGTTTTGTGTGCCACTCTCGAGCCTTCTGTCGATCTTCTGCTATCATTCAAGTTTTGAGTCGGTCGATTCGAGCGGTGAGATTGTGTACTTGGAGTCTTGATTTGGGGCTGATTTCTCCGTGCAGTCCCACTTGCAATTGGGTGGCAATATCTTCGCGCTGGCATTGTACCTTGAACGCACTGACTTGACCTCCGAGTTGACCGTATGTACACGGTGCCAATACCGACCCTGCAGCTTCGGCCATGTTTGTGTCACTCGCGTTTCGCGTTTACCGACGGTTTTCCTCGTCGCGGAAGACATAAATTCTGGAGGACCTGTACAGCGCGTCTTGCGCACCGCTCAGAGAGGTCCAAAATCACACCCATGTTGCATCGAGGGTCTATTCAAGCGCACTAAACCCAGAAAACCCTGCCGTCAGCATCCAGGATTCTCCAATGGCAAGCAAGTGCCCGCCAGCTTGAAGACGTCCAAAAATGGCAAGACAGTGTCCAAAAGCGGCAAGTCGGTATACACAAACCCGCTCTTTGCGTCGAGCCATAGAACGCAGTGGACCTCTGTGCTTGCTGTGTATACGGTCTATATGCCGTGGCACGAGCCTCCTTGTCTGCCGAAACCGCGTCGAATCCAGAAACGTCGTTCGCCTTCTCTCAAGACCCTGCCTATACAACAGTTAGTCGTGGGTTTTATGCTGGATACTTATGCCCACGCTGAGCATCTGGAACAGCGCGTTTAACGCGTACGTTCTCGTTCGTCGCGACTTTTCAAAGGCGTTGCACACGTGAAGCCAAATACTCTTAAATCCTCCAAACCAAACAACTTTGTCATCGACCCTCCTTGCTTCCTACCACCATGACCGCCACCTTCATCCTCTTCTGCCTCATCATCATTCTCTGCCTTTCGAGGCATTCGTCTCCCGAGCACACCGTCATCAAGCTCGAGCTCGATCAGTATGACAGCTCCATGGCTGATGCGGACCCTGTCATCCCCCAGCTCGATCGTCCTGACAGCTCGGTGTCGGACGCTGGGCGTGGCTCCCAAACTGAGCTCGTTGACCCTGACAGCTCTGTGGGTGCAGACGCCGACTGTGCTACCCAGCGTGAGCTCGCGATCCAGCACGTTGACGCGATCCAGCGCGACGACGCGATCCAGCACATTGACGCGATCCAGCACGTCGACGCGATCCAGCACGTCGACGCGATCCAGCACGTCGACGCGATCCAGCACGCCGACGCGATCCAGCACGTCGACGCGATCCAGCACGTTGATGCGATCCAGCGCGACGACTCGATCCAGCACCTCGACGCGATCCAGCACCTCGACGCGATCCAGCACCTCGACGCGATCCAGCACGTTGATGCGATCCAGCGCGACGACTCGATCCAGCACGTCAACGCGATCCAGCAAGTCGACGCGATCCAGCACGTTGATGCGATCCAGCGCGACGACTCGATCCAGCACGTCAACGCGATCCAGCAAGTCGACGCGATCCAGCACGGCGACGTGATCCAGCACGACGACTCGCCGTCGCAGACCACGCGTGCCCCTCAGCCCGAGCTCGCGGCCGAGCACGACGATTCCCTCTCGGAGGCTAGCCATGCCGCCAAGCGCGAGCTTCACCACGACAGCGCGCAGTCGATCAAGCGCGTCAAGCTCGCGCCCGCCCAGGATCAGCATCCGCCTGGTAATCGAGTTCCCTATAGCTCGATGATCCAGCCCCACCGTCGTCGTTGCATGCTCTCGGTGTGCCATGGAGGGCTCGACCCCATCGACCTCCTTGCATCTTGGCTCGCCTCGCTCTCTTTCCAGCCTTCGGGCAGTGACGCGATCCAGTATGACGTCCTCGACACCGGGCTTGCGGCTTTGAGTCTACAGCCGGCGGGCAACGACGTCGTCGAGTGCGAGATGCTCGACTCGGGCCTAGCGGCGTTGTCCCTCCAGCCCGCCGACAACGACGCCGTCGAATGCGAGATGCTCGACTCGGACCTGGCGGCATTGTCCCTCCAGCCCGCCGGCAACGACGCCCTCGAGTGCGAGATGCTTGACTCGGGCCTGGCGTTGTCCTTCCAGCCCGCCGGCAGCGACGCTGCGGAGTGTGACATGCTCAGCGCCGAACTTGCGGCGCTCATCTTCACCGTCGAGAAGAGAGGGCGCGACGAGATGGAGGAGGCCGACGCCGACGTTGACGTGCGTGCTTACAAGCGCATCAGATTCAGCCCGGCACCTCGCCCTGAGCGAGTCCCGCACAGCTCGTGGATCGCCGCTCGCCGCCCTATCATCCTCGGTCGTTCGCGCTCTCGCGCCCATGTTTCTACTTTTGCCGGAGTCGTCATCTCGCCTAGTGTTCCTGCCGTCCTCAACCCCACCCCTGCTCCCGACGTCGTCCTTCAGGACCAGATCAACACTGTTAGCGGACACAACACCCGGGTCAGCATCAACACCAAAACGACGGCCGCGACCGGCTCGAACGGTGGTGGCGTCGAGCGGAGCAAGAAAACTGTGAGCGGGCGCGAGAATGCGGCGCCGTTCACTGTGTTGTCGAAGCGCAAGGGGTCGCTAGCTCGTAGCAGCTGTTAGATGGTACGTGGTCGCTTACGATTCATCGTTGTGCGCTTCGCTCATTCTCTGTCTCTCTCAGACTCCTGGATTGACCTTGCATTTATTTTTCGGACGCAGAAGATTCCATCTCTTGAATGCCTTGTATGTCGATCTCCTTTCACCCCCGTGTTGTCGCTGACTCCCCTAGTTTCCCTTTTATCATAGCCCGATGCCACCGCTGCTGGATTTACTCGAGGATCTCTTCCGTATGTCATGCACGCGTCTTTATGCCGTTGGTGTCGTCCCTAACCTCAGTCTTACAGATTTCTTTCTTCATCTACGTACGGGCCCCGATGGCACCGCCGCTGCTGGATCTTCTTCATTTTATTTCTCCTTCCCTCTCTCTCTCGTACGCATTTCCTCTCTTGTCCACTCCCGCCCGCTAATTCTCATATTTCCGCAGCTCAGTCTCCTTCGAATGGAATTGGATATAGATCGGGCCCCATGAGCCCTGACCACCTTGCTGCATGCGGTATGCCTTGCCTCCTCTTCCTCCATGTTCTCGCCGACTCATGCCATGATGTTTTTCAGGAATATTTCTATTGCTTAGACGGGGAACATCTATTGCTTGCTTAGACGAGTACGTATCCCTCCCCCTTCCTCAGTCGCCTTTCAGCTGATCATCATCCCTTGTTCTCGTAGGACGTAGCTTGGGTTGACGACATGCCCAGATATATATTGCTCGATTCGGTTGCTTGATTCGGTCGCTTGATGCGGGTGCTCGCTTGGAGTTAACACACGGTGCGTGCATCTTCTTTCTCTGTCATACATCTGAGCTGACGGGACGTAGCCTCCACCTACTGTCTTTACGGTCGCTTAAGATATGGCCATTCGTCTTCCGCCTCCCCGCCCTCCCTTCCCGGTGCTCTCCCCATGCCGTGGAAGACCCCGACGTGTTCTCCCTCTGGCGACTTCCGCCGTCCTGTCCTTACTTGACTTGCTGCAGATGCTGGACGCTTTGTATGTCTTCCGCTCATCTGCTAGGGCCTATACTCATTGTCAATAGTCATTGGATTCAGGTTACTAATCCTCGATCCACCTTTCTCGACGTCGGCCACCACCCCTCCTCGGCTACCATACCGCACCGCCGACGTCCCGCTGCTTCCAACCGTCCTTCCTCGTGTCCGATGCCACGCCGGCGGCGCTCCTCGCTGTCCGCTTCTTGGCGATCTCGCCGTCCTGTCTTTACTCGATCCCATACCTCGATCCTACTATCTCTCCGCTCTTTGGCAGCCTCGACGTCTGTCTTGGAATGACCTTTAGTACGTATTTCATACACCTTCGACTTGCGTTAATTGACCTGTGCTTCAGACGCCGCGATACCCTCCTCCCAACCCTTCTTTTCCGTCGGCGCCTCTCTCTTCGGCGGTGACACCTACTCGCGCTACACCTCCATTTCACTGTCTTGGGTACGTCTTTTCCCGTCCCTCCTCTATCGCTCTCCTCTAATTCACTACCAGATACCGACCTGTGTATTACTGCCTACCACACCACACCGCACATATCCACTATTCTCGGCGACACCGCTTGTATCGATGTATTTTTTGTACGTCGTTTCTGGACATACCGATCCACCATTCGCGATTTAATTCGCTTGCTGCAGATCCTGACACCCAAATGTCACTATACTCCCTGTATCGCCCACCGCGGCACCGCCTACACAGATTACTCCACTGTATACCACCACACCGCACGTATCCAACCCCGGCGACAACATCTGTATCGACTATTCAGCTATTCCCCACTGTATCATCGTTATCTATTTGTACGTTTGCTTCTTGCCACTTTCTTTTGCCGCGGCTGATGTCGGGAATGCAGCTCTTGTATCACTTGCTTCTTTCTCTGGTTCTGCGCTCTCAGCACTTCTCTTCCTCGTCTCGCTGGTTTCACCCTTGCTTTTTGCCTTGCTCTACCCGCGCATTGTCTACTTTCAATTCGTCGTGTTACTCCATCGCCTCGTTTCGCTGTCGTCCTCGGGCCTTCACTCTCTCGCGTTCCGTCTTCGTCCTCGGCTTGCGACTATAACTGACGGTACGCTTACTTTGTCTTCTTCGATATTGTTTTCTAAGCTCCTACTTCCTTCAGCTTTCTCCGACTATCCTTTGTTTCCGCGCAAAACGTAAGCTCGATGCGAATCAATACTCCACATCTCGCCAATCTTTGTCGCCGTCTCTCGTGCTTTCCTTGCCAAGGCATCCCGACGATCTGCCGCATACCCCGCAAATTAAGCTCGCGCAATCTCTAATAATACAAAACAATGACAAGGCTTTACGCAATAAATATCTCGAGGAATGGGGCACTGGGGTCTACTAGTACGACTTGAAGGGGTCAAGGAAATGGACTTGCCAACAACATCTGATACGCGTAGGGGGAACACGACCTGGACTTGTAGAATAAAGTGCGAATAAAATGATGTTGCTGGCGACTCTCTTTTGCGCACTTTTACAGTGTCTCGTTGGGCTGGGGTCCTGGGGAGACATCTGATTTCATACTGCTCGCTCGGCGCTTAAACGACCTCATTCAAGTTGCGAAGCATTTGATCTCACTATGCGATGAAAAGCGATAGAGGATCCCTCGACAATCCTTGGAGCATAGACCTCTGACTTCAGAACGTTTCTAAATAACGTCGTGACATGCCAAGTCGGTAGTCCCGTTATGGTAATTGTATTTCTTATTTTGATCACGAAGCCAGCATTGAACACTGCCACCGGTCGCCTCGTGTCTGCTCATTAGCATGCGTCTGCCTTGAGGCCGTTTGTCTGACCTGCCAGTCGCTCGGAGGACGCATTGGGCGATATGTATAAGTACTGACAAGGTAGTATTATCGTGTAGCAACACGTTTCCGTGAGTCCATCGGTCTCTGAACGATCCCTCAGAACTGATCCCTTCCTATAGACCGCCATGCCTGCTCTTGTTAGAGGGATGGATAGCAAGGTACTTTAATCTGTTTCTATTACGAGGGGCTCTTGCTCAGTGGGTTTCAGATGCCGGAGGAGCTTGAAGGGAAGAGACCTCGATTCCCGGAGTACTTCGACATGTTTTCAGACCCGCCACTTGACGAGCAATTTTGTGTTTCCCGAGCTCAAGCAGCTGCTATGTGGGTACTCGTCTCATTCACTACTAGTCGAACTCACGGAGCCCCAAAGAGATGCCGAAAGCGAGGCTGGGACAGATGAGGTGCGTTCCACATTGATCGCCATTTACCTCTATATTAACGGGAATTGCCAGACAGTATACGTGAGCACTTCTTTTGACCTTCATCCCAGGTTATTTTCACGGTTGTATCTCAGGAAGAGGAGGAGAGCAGCGACGAAGAGGTTGTTTTTGAGGTTTAAAATCGCCATAATATCTCGTTTGGTTGCACAAACTTACAGCAGGCAGGTCTTCGGGTCTAGACTTGGACCTCGAAGAGATATTTTGCCTCTGCCGGCCGTGCAGAATATACATTGCCCTCGACCGCTCAGGAAGCCAGTCCCCTTCGATCTCGACGCCTGCCTCTCAGCGACAACCGTTCCACTAAAAGCACAGTCTCACGGACAGCCGTCAGCCTCAGTTTTGGGTTGTCCCAGACGACCGCGTCCCGGTAGGTCGCAATTGCCCAAACGGGGTTTCAGTTCGTGCGTTGTCTTTTACGAGCTCCAGGCTCCGTTTATACTTTGTTTCCCAGGGATATGCCGGCTGCGGACGAGGATCTTTTACATGCCTTCGAACACCCCTCCATTTCGAAATTGAGGCTCAAGTCACCAGTAAGTCTACTTGATTCGTTCCAAAAGCATTGCTAAGTTGTTCAGGGAAACGAAAGCTCGAGCGGGGAAGAGACCTTTTTCGGGGTTTGTTTTCCGGGCTAACTTGCTGTGTGTCTTGCTGATTGCGCGTCAGAGCTCTTCTCTACCTACAGTTCAAAGTCCTCCACATCTAATGACCCAGCGAGACCGATTTCCACTGTACACTGGCGGCAATTCTAATATATTTCGCGGAAATTGGGTGCGATCTGACGGCCATAAAGTGATGGTGTGTACAAAACTCAATAAAACTTCATCTTTACTGTACGGACTTGTACGGTACGGAGGCAACGGTCACGGTCACGATGGGGTCCGTTGTGTCGCCGGCGTACGGCCTCGCACGGTCACGGAGGGCATTTGCGCGAGAAAAAAGCTCAAAAAAAGCTCAAAAATCGAATAAAACCGCGGGAAATTGCCATAAAAGGCAATTTTGTTGCCCAAAAATAGCACCGTTGCGTCGCCCCCGTCTATTACGGCATGTCACGGTCGACGCGCCGTTGCCTCCCTACAAGTCCGTACAGTATTGATATTGTATGCTCACAGGTTGCTATTAAACTTCTTCGCATTGTTCGCGATGAAGAAGTAGAGCTTGATCATGTTTTGACTGTAGGGTGCCGCTAGTATTCCATTGATCGTGTTGACCTACATTATCAGAGGCTCGGATGTGCGGCGCGTTCCTGGCAGAAGTTGTCCCACCCAAACATCCTTCCTTCCTTTGGCGTGTATGACATCGAAGTGTTTACACCTGCTTTAGTCACTCCCTTCTGTCATCTTGGCCACGTAGGGAATTATCTCAGAAGCCATCCATTTTCGAATTGAGATCGGCTGGTAGTGTTTTTCACCTTGTTTCCACTTGCAAAATCACTGATTCAATGCGGCAGGTGCACGATGTGGCCTCTGGCCTCAAGTATCTGCACGAGTACCACATTGTTTATAGAGATCTTAAACCTGTGCGCCTGCTGCATTCTACCCCTCTCACTGTACTGATTTCTTACAAGCAAAATGTCCTAATTGACAAGTGCGAAGTTGCATGCGTCTGCGATTTGTAAGGCTGCTCCACTAACCTTACTTTCCTCAGCACTGTCCAACCTTTTCCTTCCTGGATTGGTTCAGCCTTTGCTATCCAAATTGTACTGTCACTGTTCTATGCTCTCCACACTGCACCACTGCCATCCAGCCACCCTTATGGTATTGCTACTATCCCACTCTTCAACATCCTACCGTTTACATTGCTATTGTTAAGTCCTTATCTTATATTCTGATTTATATCTTATGTTACATTCTGTTCCTGTTACATATCTGATAGCACATTGATTGTGACCATCCTGTAGTTACAGATCTTCTCTTCTTGGTCTTGACCACCATGTACCTTTCTATAGTGGCCCCTCTTGAATGACCACACTATTGTTCCGTCATTCTGGGCTACTCTTAGTTTTGTCTGGCCGACCGTTCTAGTGTTGACTGCCTCCACAATACGGCAGCCTTCCACGATTTTGGCATTGTGCCCAAGCTCTTAACTCTTGTTCATCCGCTCGCATCCAATCCCATCTATCCCAAGCCAACCCCCAAGTCCGATGTTTACTCTTTTGGGCTTCTTTCACTGGAGGTTGGATCATTTTTCCTAATCACAGATCATTGCTCAAATGAAGATGCAGATCCTCAGGTTGGGACCTCCCGAAGGGCAAGGCAAGAAATCGTTCCATGAAGCAAATCTTCTGGAGAGATTCAGGCCGCAGAGAGCTCAGTATGATGTCTCAGAAATTGCTCTAGGAATGTGGACCTCCAATTGCGACTGACAATGAGAGCAATTTGGGAGTCTGTGCCGTTTCAAGCTCAGCGATTTTGTGGGTCCAACCCAATCCAAAGGCCTAGCTAGGTATCAATTCCCGTATGTTGGGTAGTAAATTGATGCTACCATGACAACCTGAGTGCGAGCTAAGGCTGGCAAGGCACGAGCCTGCCAGAGTGGGAAGCAAGGAAGACGAGGACGGTTAGATACTGTTCAATTTCCTTCAATTCGTAGGATGATTTGGGGTGTGACACTTGATATGAACTGGACCTTTCGTAACCGGTCCCCTTATGGTAATTTGATGGCTCAGCAAGGCTCGGCTAGCTCGGCTAAGGCCAAAATCCTCTCTGTGACACAGTGACCTACGAAAGTTTCGTATAATTTCGGGCTTGTAACCTGTGACCCTGTGAATTCGAACAGTATACGAGTAACTTAGTGGGTGCCTATTCGGGCGTCCATCACTGCAATCATGATCTTTCTACGTGACCCATCCTTTCTTCCTCGCGCTCACGCTTCCGAGTTCCTTTCTGCCAATGTTTCGCTCTTTCTCGTCCTGCCCTCCTCAATATTTATCTTTCAATTGGAATTCCACGCCGTGAAAATGACAGCAGCAATGTACACTTTTTGGCACTGGGCACCAATGGGGGCGCCTTGCGCAGTCCACAACTCGGGCTCGGAGCTTTTCTTCCCGCCTTATGCCCATGCAGGGATCACTAGGCCAAATCCGTTAAACCTGGCTGGATTTATATCCTCCTAGGAAACGTTCCCGTGTCAAGATCTGGAGAAGATTAACTTTGTTTGTGGACGCTCGTATCGTTGAAACTGATCCCGTCCACGCATCGGTTGACAGGGAAAATGCAGGCTAGCTTTGTGAGGCTTGAGCATCCAACTATGGTTTCCTGGAATTTTTTCTCTCTCAAAGGTGTACCGGTGAATGTCCATGAGCTTCGCATTTCACGTATTTTATTCTGACCTACATTATACCTTCAATTAATCAAGAACTGATACATCCGTCAAATCATCGACTTCCTTGAAAAGGTGTGTGCCATGCTGCAGAAGCATGCCAGTCCACATCAACATGCGAAGAATGGACTGCCTGCTATTTACAATGTGTTCATGGCGGTGTCATTCATCGCTCTCAATGTCTGTATATAGGTGTGAGGATCCACCTGGCGTTGTTCTTCTCCCTGCATCTGAATTGTCTCTCCCTAAGGCGCATCCAGGTCCAGATTACGCGGGAGTATCCAAGGAGGCGCGCAGGCCGAAGAGTAATTGAGGATGACATGACGGGCATCAGTGGGTTGGGAGTGAAGCCGGTGGGTCATGGGCATTATGGGGGCAGGGAGAGTAGGCCGTCATAGGAGGCAATGGGGAGAGGGACAATGAGTGGAAATAAGAACATCAGTATGGACGAGAAAGAGATTGGGACGAGACATACAACGTTTCCTGATGCGTCCCACACCTTGGTTTGTGAGTCGGTGAACCAGTCCTCCACCGCTATTCCAGCCTGTTTCGTAACACGTCAGTGTCGACACATAAAAAACATGACAGGTGGAACAAAAGTATCTAAGGAAGGAAAACAAGGTACACACCTCCCCAAGATAATCCTTCCTCAACATATCTTTGTCCCACACCACGAGCTCCACAACACTGAGCTTGTCTGTGCTGCTCGCGTAGATGGGAAAGTCCCATGTCGCATCCTTAGCTGCATACACCAGGTTCAGGGTCTTTTTAGCGATGGGAGTTTGGTGTCGTGTGGAGAGGAGGGAGGCGACGACGAAGCTGCGCACACGAAAATCATAGGCATCATAAAATCAAAGATACAGAACTGAAGAGAACAAGACACACAGATCGCTGAACCCATTCCGATCCTTCGCCTGCAGATTATTCCCAAAATCTGCACGCGCAAGTACACAATTGGCTGTTCGCCTGCCCTGGGTGCGAAGGTGTTCCGCCCACTGGCAGTCGCTCCTGCACGCCCGTGGAAGGGGAGCTTTAGTGCGTGTCAGAGTTTGGGGGTGTTTTTGCAGGGCCATGGTGCACTAACGGTAAGGACACCCCTAGCTGGAGGGTGGAAGGCGAAAGCAAGTAGGCGACTGCAGATGACGTTTAGGTATCTAGTTTTTCGTAATTTTGAGTCTACAGCGAAGGAAACCAGGGAGGACGTGGAGAATACGTCGGGAGTCGAGTAGTGGTGGTCAAGAAACAGGAGGAATGGCAGACTAGTGGGTTCTTGAGACAAAGGTGGAGTTTGGCGCAAAGATCGCCGATGCAGTGCAGCACAGCCACCCACTTTGGTTTAGCCGCACTCGCCTACTAGCTGACCCGCGCAATGACGAGTAGTGGGTGAGTCACTGCGGGTTTGACAGGGATGCAATGAGAGATGAGATGTGAATCAGTGCAAGAGGTAGCTGAATTGGGTTAAAGGTAAAAGGGTTAAAATTATTTGTGTCGGGTGCTCCAAGGATAGAACACACCAATATGACGGTCTAAACATTGCATAAATCAAATCCAAACTTTTTTTTGTTTTCCAAAACTTTTTTCCCTAGAACCTCAGGAAGGAAGGGAGGAAGTGTATTTGCACTGCAGCGGTCCCATTAAGGAACATAGCAGGTCCCGTAACTACAGTTGCGGCAAAATCAATTTACTTGCCTTTTTAAGAAATTGCGATCAAATTTGACCTCAAAGGTGTCCTTGGACATCTTTTGGATGTGTAAAGTGCCTGGTCAAGGTCCTGGCGACCTAATCTGCTATCTGGGGCCAAAAAAACCTAGGTGAATTGGGGGCAGCCCACATTTTTTTACCACTGCAGGTTGATATAACATCCCCCCTGGTTGGTTCAAACCAGTTGTTTTTCTGCTGAACAAACTAGCACATGATAATTGCCTAGTCACCCTTCACTCCTCAGAATTTTGTCCTGATTTTAGGGCTGGAGGGTAGCGCACATAGTGAGAATTGACCGCAATTTCCTAAAAAGGCAAGTAAATTGATTTTGCCGCAACTGTACATACGCAATGTTAATTGTATGCTACGGACACCCCTCCACTTTGTAACTGTGATCGGTCCCCTCTTGTCACCTCTTGTGTGTCCTGGTGGGCCAGGGTACCAATAAAGAATATGTAGGTGTTTCGCATGTGAGCGCAGAGTGTCCTGTCTCACGAGTTCCATGGTCGGGTGTGACACGGAGATGATATTGAATAGCTGTGGAATAATAGGGCTGACATTCCAGCAAGCTCGCGATTCACGTCTTAAGCAAACAGAATGCAGTGAGTTCTTCAGGATAGAATCATCCCTCCGTGTTAGAGGTGGAAAGCAGGTAGCGGACACTGAGGCTGATCAGTGCTCGCTCCTGTGGTGAGCCTGAATCAGGACAAGGCAGACAAATCTGCTGCTCCAGAGGTAAGAACACCACAAGTGCACAGCGGGCATGAGCAGCTCTCCACTCTGGAGGATGAATTGTGCTCCGCAATCCGACATCTACTGAATATACACTAAAAAATCATTCAGAGACAAGGGATCTCGGAAAACAGGTAGGTGTAATGTTGCTCAGTCCGGCAATTGGATATAACGATCACTCATGATACATGCCCGGGGTCACTGTAGACTGCCATTAAAAACACCCTTTGCGCTCTGCCCTGTAGCTAGTCCTCCACTGTGTTGCTAAGCAGTTGAAGGCCAGACCTCTGGTTGAGCAGTGTTTAAAGTCATAATACCTTTATACTGTATACCCACTTACTAGGTCAATTTGTGATGCACATTCTCGTAAGGATTAGGTCAAATTTGGATGGAACAAGCACAGAGCACAACTTTTGAGTCAACGGGCTGTTATATGCATGTAAAAAGTGCATATAATCATGTATATATAGTCTGCAGCCTATGACAGAATTAACCTGTCATAGTGGCGTTTTGGCTCAGTTGATTATTGTGCTAGCTGTGGACACATGACATAATAGTAAACTGTTACATCCCGTACCACCCAGTACCTCCTCCGGCGGAATCCGGCCTACCGGCTTATTACGCTGCCCAGCTTATCACCACTACTCCACCACTACACCGGACTTCCTCCGGCTTACATTCTCCAATTCGCCGGTCTTCGGACTAGCGTCTGACCTTTGGCCGAAGACGGGTTTTCACGCAATGAAGTCTTCTGAGTGTTTCCTGTTTATCCGCCTTCACATGGATCTGCATATACTTCCCATCTACACGCCCTATGCATTGTTCCCCATCTCTATGTTCCCTTGTACTCGCTTCAAGGCTATGTTCTCCATTTGCTATATTCCTTGTACTTCCCAATTCATAATTAGATCCGGCTTTAGTATTTAAACCCCGTATCTACCAGCTTGTACTTTAGATTAGTTATTAATGTCTTTGGACTCATTGTTCATTGTCTAAGTTGTTCTCCCTCCATCGGCCTTATCCCTTTGGCTGTCCAGCTCATCATCCTCTTTGCTGGCTGGTAGTCTAGCTCACCCAGCACTTCTGTGGCGTTAGCGTCCCCCTCGTCCATTACCTTTGGCTTTCGGCTTTCTTATCTTGACCGGCTTATCCGGCATAGCCCTTCCCCGCAGCTTAGTATATAACATGGGCCAAATGTGCACAGCCACCCATGTCAAGTTCTCAGCAAATTCGCGTGATAACCAAACAATTGATGCCATCAGCAAGAAACACGCTGAAATGAGACTTTGATGGTCACTCACAGAATATCAAATAGGGCCAGGTAAGTTTACCATATCACTTTGTTGACTATATGTTCAAAGGTCAGGAACACAAACTGCCCTCAGTCAATTGTCATCAAGCATAGATCTCTGAGGGTCAAGACAGAGAACAGCAACAGTAACGGTAACAGGCGGTCTGGTTGCGTTGCCGAAACTCATTTGTGATGTCACAGTGGGGAGACGCGTTGCTACAATACACGGAGGTACAGTAGAGGGTTTTTCCGGGAGGATTCCGAGGGAAGGACACTAGAAGTGTTATTCTGTATGAATATTGCGTAATAAAATGTTTCAAAAACAGATTGCACCTTGCGCTCAGCAGCAGATTTAGAGGCCGTATTTCAAGCTCCAACGGCGGTGGAGTGGCTCGGGGAGCCAGAAGTATAGGTAAAGAAAGGAACCCGGAGTCATAGCGCAAATGGCCGGGCACAGCGCTGGTGGTTTGGAAGCGTTGACAGGAACAGTCACAGTGAGTGACTCGTGTTACACGGCGCTTGGCAAATGTTCGGCCGAAAGGTTCAACATTGCAGTAGGAAAATTGCAGTGGTGGAGTCTGTTTTTTGGCTCAAGATCTGAGGTATCCCCACATATCCGCCCTCTCTTGGCTTTGTTCAAATTGATAACTAACTGGCATTTGAACGGAAACATTGGACTCAACATCACTCATTCGGCATCATTTGCGGTCAGCCCAGCATGTCCTCAACAATCAACACACGTCTGCTGAAAATCAATCAAGGAAGCTTCTCCATGGATTCAAGTGTTGCACACTGCTTTGGTAAATTGAGTATGTGCGCCCAATCTTCTTTGAACATCCAAGCCGAGCACTGGCATCTCAGCCCTCGGATACACTCCTACTGGGATTCCGCTTTTGTGGCAACTTTGAAACTGCCCGACCGTCTACGCCCCATGAATTTACCTCGCTCCCCGCCCCGGGATAAGTGAGTGACCATGTCCGATGAGATTAATACAGCACACAGAATGAAGCCAGTGCCGACTGGACCCTCTAGATTTCATCCAAGTATCAAGCAGCAAACACAGCAGCAGCAGCAACGCTGGCATTCCAACGTATAATATATCGGTGGAACACAATAGGCGCAGGCAGTTGTGATTCTGGATCCCACTGATCGCATGAGGCATTTTGAACTAGAGTCGCACCAATGCATAAACCGCACTTTGGCCTGTGCAGCATACGGGGCCGCAAGATCCAGACGGCCTCCGTGTTCAGGATGTCCTGACTCCTGAGTGCTTTAGTCTGAGTTGAATAGATAATCTTTGCCAGGCTGTATAAAATCCGAAATCAAGTGTCCATGAGTGCGTATTTCTGAAATCCCTGGCATTCAGTGGCAGCTTGTGTGCTGAGGACTCGTCGGAACGCCGATGTGTTGTTGAGGTACTATCCCCCCCCCCCACCGTCCCTGTTACAAGAACAACCCTTTCTCGGCCGTCCTGACTCGGTAAGATGAGCGGGATTGGGGAGTAGCTTTAGGGAGTCGTCAATGAAGTCGAATAAAACGCTAGGAGATGTCGGAAATTTATAATTTGGATGACAAGGCCCTATCACGCCTTATCATGCCGTAATGACAGCCAACATTATAAGGCCTGATCTAAATAGAGTACTGAGCTGATAAGATTGTATTTCCGCTGATAAGATTGGATTTTTGCTGATAAGATGGTTGTTCTGGCCTCTCATAGGGCCTTATAAGTCAGCCGAAATGTAGAGAAAAAAAAAATATCAGGACGCCAAACTGACCTACTTTGTGACTGTCTCTATTTACTGATTTTGTTACTTGACTTACCTTACTTTACTGTTGACTGACTCAGTTACTGACCGACTTTGTTACCCTACTTACTTCATTACCAAGTTTGTTACATTGCTTACTTACTTCATTACCGTGTTTGTTACATTTCGTACTTACTTTGTTACATTTCGTACTTACTTTGTTACATTTCGTACTTACTTTGTTACCTACTTACTGACTTTGTTACTGATTAATTACAGACTACATTATATCTTATATTTGATTACAGCGGCAGGATTCGAACCGGCGACCTTCTAAGTATTCGAAAAAGGGTTATCAAAACCAACTGAGCCATTGCCATTGCGATTTTATATATATGGGAAAGCAGTACATTTTATGAGATACTTTTGGCCTGCCGTACCGCGCAACCATACTCATCCCAAATTGCCAGCCTACACTTTCTTTTTCTTAAGTTCCAACATATCCAGGTGGGGTGCATGTAGCATAGACAAGTAATACAGTCCATGGCCTATGCATATTGAGAATTATTTAAGCGCAATAATATAAATTTCAGCGGGCAGTGCATAGCGTAGACCAAGAAAAGTAATGGGGTAAAATGGCATGCAGTAAAAAGAAGCAAAATCACGGAGACTTGACCTTGAGAACACCAAGGAAATCCATCTCCTCCTCAAACGTCCGAAGCACTGTGCTGCCAAAAAAAAATGCATGAGAAAAGAATGACCAATGAAAGCCATAAAACACACACTAATCTTCGACAAGGTGTCAACGAATTTTAACTGGGCCTTCTCCAGGTCACTACATGACGTGTGAAACATGAGAGATTTCCGGATGGTGATAACACACTTCTGTACTGGGGATGGAGCGCTTAAACATCAGGAAGTTGTTCTTGACGATACCGTAGCGGGGGAAGCCGCCTCTTTGGGATGGACTCGGTCAAGGTGTTGGGATCGTCAATGCCAGAGCTGATGCAGTAGATCTTCTTGCTGAGCTCCGTGCAGTAGCAGTATCCGTCTAAAGAGAAGGTCAATACGAGTTGTGCATAGAACAAGAAGGACGCCAGAGAACATGACCTTCAACATTGGGGACGGCGAAGCGGTACGGGGTGTACGAGGCCGAGGGAGCCGGAGAGGTTTTGGCGCTGGAATGCCTACGCGAAGAAGGGGACGAGGTAATTGAGGGGGTCATCCCATTGGGCATTGACAATAGGGCAGCGATAGCCACTACCACGAGCGGCGTACCGGGCCCGGGCCGCCACATATGGGACATACTCCATCGCAGGCTGCGAGAAACTCGTCGGGTGCATCGCGACTTCAAACTACGTGTGGACTGGACACCAGGACATGTTGACATACCGGGGAACGAGGCAGCGGACGAGGCGGCCAAGCGCGCGGCGCAGATTGGGAACTTCGGGGAGCTGCTTGCGGCTCTTACGAGGTTGCGGTTTGGTAAATCCGCCCTGGCCTTAACCCACCACCGCCTACTCGAGACGACTGCGACAAAGCAATTCAAAGTGTCATCGCGCTTCGCTCGCATTAAGGAGATTGACCCATCGCTCCCATCCAACAAATTTCTGAAGCTCACCGCATGCCTACCACGGAAACACTCCTCCTTGTTATTTCAACTATGAGCTCAGCACATCCCACTATCCAAGCACCTCTTTCGTCTGAAGAAATCCCCCACTCCACTATGTCTCTGCTGCAGAAGGGTCGACGAGACCGTCGACCACTTCTTGCACTTTTGCCCTGCCCATGCCGCCGCCCGCTCGAAGCTATACACTGCCAGTCGATCTGCCCGACGCACGAAGACCCTCCTCAGTTCCCTCAAGCTCCTCCCCGCGCTGTTCAACTTCATCCAAGAGTCCGGTAGATTTCATGCCGCATATGGCGACTTCGTGAAAGTTGAACTACCGGACCAAGAGGCGAACAATAGGCAATAGATTTATTTCTTACTTTTCTCTCACCCCGTTACACTTGTTATACCCACTCACGATCTCATGAACCTTAGCATAATCATTTGCTCTCGGCGGAATTTCCGCTTCGCGCCCGTCTCGCACGGTGTCGCAAAGTTTAGGCTTATGTTAGATACCTACAACAGCTCCAAATTTACCTACGACACGTACCACTACAGCTCGTTTTATCCCTACCATATGTCCTAGACACAGAGGGGAATAAACTCTGACACAAAAAAAAAAAAAAAAAAAAAAGACCTTCGACAGATGCCAGGGCTTTTCGCAGCAGCTTCTTGGTCTCCCACTGGTGGTTTACACCCTTGAATCCGTGGTGACGCCAATGACATTGATACACTTGTCCTGCTCGAACACTGAGCCAACCTCAATTAAGTTCTCGAACAGGCCCTAGGTGAACTCAACCTTGTTGGGGAGGGAGCCACCTGGATCTCCACACCTTCTTTTGGGAGACCCCGGATCTGGGTGTGTACCAGGACGCAGATGACGGCACACTACTTGCGGATACACTCGAGCTTAAGGGCGACGGACTTACTGTTGTCCTCCATATGCTTCTTGGCATATCGGGTGAAAGCTTTCTTCATTGAGCAGTACCAGTTCTAGTAGAATCTCCGCTTGATTTCATCAGAAAGGTGAGAAGCCCAGACAGTGGTGAGAATGCGCAGACCACAAGGAGTCTCAATGTAACCGACAATACCGACGACAATGAGTGGTGGGACCTCACCGGTACCCTGAAGCGGTTCGCAAACTCCACCACGGCGTACACTGCGAGTCGCTTGCGGGCGAACCCATCCTGACGTGTAGTTCTTCTGTGCCCACGGCATAGCGCTCATACTTGACGCCAAATTCTTCTCGGTCTTGCTGTCACCTTGCATGCAGCGCAATGGTATGTTCCAATCCCGCTGCAGGCCCACGTAGCATCCAGTGGCCGGGCAGTCGGGGGCAGTTGCGGAGGCGAGAGGCCCGTCTGTCGTACATTTCATTTAAAACCGGCAGATGGAGGGAACACAACAGACACACCTCCTCCTCACACCACATCTCCACCAACGTCCCACACTCGGATGCACCCTCTTCCTGTCCCTTCACCGCCTTCAGCACGCAGCATCATCTCGCACCAACCTCTATGTCCACGCCACGATTTCGGCGGGCCATTGTATCACAGATGAGCTGAGCCAGCGGTTGTCGTGCAGCAAGATCTCGCCAGCGCGAAGGAAGCAGTAATCTAGGAGTGAAACAAATGAGTGATCCGAAAGAGGAAGAGAAGATGCCACATACCGATGTGCAATGCGCATCCCATTCTCGCCCCAGTGAAGCCCCGCACCTCCAGAATCCGGGATTGTGGATTAGTGCTCGATGCGCAGGGGAAATACAGCTCGAAGAATTCGTTCAGCACCGCCTTCATGGACGAGAACTTTGAATGGCCGTCCTGTCCGCGCACAGTCAGACGGTGCAGAAAAATTGACTGTGCTGCTTACCAGCCCATTTCCCACAGGCCGCCCAGAAATGCCGCCGAATCTACGCGATGAGCGAAGCGGCCTGCTCATGCGTGATAAGCTGGCCCTTGGTGACCTTGAGCTTGGGATACGTGGCCTTGATTTAGCAGATAATTTTGAGTTAGATGGAGTTGCCCTGTGAAAAGTCGACCACTACAATGTTGAGACTGGTATTAGCGCGAGGTGGTCGCGTGCCGATGGCGGTGGCAGCACACTGCTTGGTCTCTGGGTTCTTGGACGCGAGAGGGTGGCACTGATTTTTGAGGAGGTCGGAGCGAATCAGCTCATCGTAGTAGTGGCGCGAGATGTGGTATGAGCTGTCGTTTTTAGACAAATGGCGTGTGAGGTTCATCAGAATTATCGACCTACTTGAAGGATGTCAAGGGGAGCTAGCCATGAATTTTTGAGCCAGGAGCGACCCCGGAAATCTGCAAGAATGGTTGTCCGTGGGTCAACGGATGGAGTACAGGTAATAATAATTTCTTAATTACCCAGCAGTCTCTGCCCAGATGCGCATGTCGCGTCCCTTGAGCTCATCAGCACGCACCCCGCGGCGATCACGGCCTGCGACGCAGCGTCTTGCCATCTGCGGGCTGCTTGCCTCCCCATCCCCATCCCGACCTCATGCAACGGGCCTGGAGGCGGAGGATCCTGGGAGGGGCTTAATACCAATGGATTTGAACAGTTGTGGGTAGCGGAGAAGCAGCTTGACAAGTTCCCAGATTTGGGCCATATGTTTGCAGCATCCACTGATGGCATGCCATCTCTGCCCCTATCCCTCCGAAGACGAAAGGAAGCGCGAAGCGTATGAGCAACGACGCGAGCATGAGCGGAGCTGCAGGCGCCCATGGTTCCCCAGCCCCCAAAACAACGAGGGGATATACGCTGCCGCTGCCCTTGGCGAAGTGCGGGGCGGCCCACGCGCACGGAGGTACGAACAGGGCAAACGGTGCAGTGTCGACGGTGATGGTGGGCGGGCCCGAGCAGCACTGCTTTCAGCTGCATGAGTGGAGGCGGAGTCGCGGTGCAGTAGCGCGGAAAGTCTTTGAGGTGGCGGACAATGGTGAATGAGTCCCAGCGGGGCGCGGAGAGTCGCGGCGTGCGGAACAATGGCATGCACACGGTGAGGGTCTCGACGAGGCGCAGCAGGTGGTATGTGGTGTCAGAGCGGATGAATCGGGTCTTGAGCAGCTTGAGCAGGGGGCGGCAAGTGGCATGCGCAGGCACGCCGACGCCACACCCCACGTCGAGCATGTGCATGCCTCGGTGCAGACCCATCTGCACCATGAGGTAGTGATCGTGCTGCGCGAGCGCAGCAGTGAGGACCTCCCCTGGAAAGAAACGGCACAAGTAGAAGGAATGCGCCTAGTCGTCCTCAGTTGCCCCGTCGCAGTAGCCTATCCGCAGCGCAAGAAAGAAGGGAAGGAATAATAATTAGTTGTGAAGGGCAAAATGAGATGGTGCAGGGGCGGAAGTGCATACCATTTACGATGTTGGTATAGCTTTCGTTGCTGACTTGGTGTGGTTGGCGATATGTTCGCGCTCGCGGCCGTCAACAATGCCTTTGCCGAGGTTCTGAACCAAAGCTGTTTCAACAAGCATCAGTGGAGGGTCGATATTTGCCACAAGATTTTTACCTGCAGTCTGTGAATGGAGTGCAAAAGCGGCGTTGCACGTGCGCTAAGAGACATGTCGGTAATTTTAATTGTGGAAAGCGAAAAACAAATAGATGCGCACCGTATAATTATCTATTCATGACTGCCCGCAAGCTCAAGGCCTCTCGACAGCCTCCACAATATCCATATAATCCTTTGCATCCACAACCTGCAACACCATTCGTCAGTGTTCCCACAAACCACACCCACATCCGTGCCAGCCAGCAGCCTTTGCACAGTGGTTATATGTCTGAATTCAGCAGCGGTAACCAGCCCGACGGTATTAGCACCCCGCCGCGTTGACGTCCGCGCCTTGCTCCAGCAGCGTACTGTAGCATCGAGCCTGCAGTTCGCCGCAGCTCCCTGCAGCACAGTCAAAGCTGGACCGGGCAGCGGCATTGCATTGGCAACACATGGGGGCATGTGGATCGCGGTTGGCAGGGCTATCCCTCAAATCCAGATGCGGTGGTGGTGGTGATCTGCAAGAAGATAGGATCAGCATTAGCTTGAAACATGAATATACAAGCGCGATGCGCTTACTTGGGGGACGAAAGACGTGTCTTGCGTGCGAGATGAGTCAGATGGACAAAGACGGGTGTGAAATGCCACCTGCAAGCTAGGATGTGCCCAGACCCAAGTGCTGATTCTTGGGCACACCAGCAAGCAAGTGTCAGTCAGACAAGTCCGAGTCTGAAACTGAGCATATCAAAGCTGCCTGAGGGAGGAAACGGACTCCGGTAGCGCGCAAAATGAGTGAGTTATACCCACTTCATTCTGAGGTAGGAGGTGGCCTCAAGGTGGCTTGAGTCGATGCAGCCAACACGATGCTGGCACTCTCGACGGCGGGACGACTGCATGGATAGTTTGGACAGCTGCAGATTGTGCTAGGAATGAGGTACGTCGCCTATTTCAAGAGAATCGGCCCAGAAATGAGTGAGTTATACTTGCTTTGTTCTGAGGTAGGAGGTGGCCCTGAGCCGACGAAGCCAACGTGACGCGCGCGTTCTCAAGGGCGGAATGACGGCGAGAACGCCCTAGGCGGCAGGGGAGGATGCTATAGATGAGGTACGTCGCTTAGTCCAAGAGATTTCAGCCAAAGATGAGTGAGTTATACTCACCTTGATCTGAGGTAGGATATGCCTCAAGTCATGAAGACTCTGACTCTTGGATGTCAAACAGTAAGCTGGTGCGCCTCCTTGAGAATGTTCTTGCCCTTCTCAAGTTTGGAGTGGTTCCAGTACTTGGATCTTCGCTGATATTGACCACCGAGCCACGTAGTTACCAGGGGTTAAAAGGCAAATGGGCGACAAGAAACTTAGTGATCCAAGCTTCAGGGATACACAGTCGTGGATAAAAATTTGAATGGCCGACTTTGTCCTGAAGCAAGTCTGTGAATGCGTGTCAAGAAAAACTCACCACAGTGGTGAGTTTTTGACCGCATAGAGTCACTACTCACATGATGACTCCTGTGACGGTGACAACACGTCTCCTTGAGACGTGTCTGATGGAGGAAGAGAATCAACATTCTACCAGTAATGTTTTGGTAAACCTCACCAAAGAATTCTAGATCTCTGCTCTTGATCACAACCTTGCCGGAAATTAATTTTTAAAAGGATCATACCATACCATCGCGCTGGCCAGACGCGCTCTCTGTCCTTGAACAATAAGCTCACCTCAATTTTGATTACCTTCTAACAGTTTCTCAACGAACCGCGCTAGATTTCACCTATGTACCTACCTTCAGTGGGGCGCATGTCCTGCCGGTTTCACGGAAGCATTTATCTTGATTATCGCTCGACACTTATACCTCTTCAAGGCCTCATCCCTTGGCTTTGAGCTGCATTTTTCACATGCTATTCACCTTGGGTATCCAGACAGTGGATTTGGCTTTTAAACTTAGCAGGCCCTACAAGCGGGCCACGGTCATTATGAGACAGCGGCCCAGCCTGATAAGCGCAATATTTGTGCATGTTGATCTGATAAGGCTCTTATAATGATCTTATCAGACTGCCGTCTGATAAGGCTAAAAATATTTTTCCCACAGAGGTACAGAATATTCTACGTCCTAGCTACTGTTAAATACTGTAGGTGCAACCGTGTGATACTAACTACTAATAATACTACTACTATCGTTCCGGTGGTTACCACGCACTATTGTTCTTGTAACTGTCAGTGTTCCGTGCGTCAACCGTTGCCTTCTCTCGTGGCGTAGCTTCTTCTTCCCATGTCAACGTCAAGTTGACAATAAACATCCTTCTTCGGTGCCATGACCATGTGTTTGTGAATAATAAACATGTGTCCGTTCACTAAGAACATGCGCTCTGTGTATGGCGCCAAGTCCCCGTGTTATAATGAATGTATGAGATCATAGACTCAATCTCTTCTGGCGCTTCCTCCTCGTGTATCAGGATTGAGCCATCGCGCATGTAGCGCCCTTTTCCTTGACCGTCATGTTCCAACGTGTTGTGCTATGTTCCTTGCAACCACCTGTCTTGACCAAGCCCGGCTATGCCGTTGATAGAGCTGTGGAGTGATCTTGGGGTAACATCTTCGATCGTGACTTGATCGGAACAACCTAGGCATGTGTCTGCCTTGTGTTCATTGTTCTTCTAAGGCGTGTAAGCCTGTCTTCTTTGTCAATCGATCCCTCAATCAGGGTCTTTGTAAACACCTCATGTTTATGATGCTTCTTCGATCTATGACATGATTGTCTATGATCGGTACTTCCTTCTACGTCTCATGTGTTACGGACGTGTCCGGGTATGCACTACTTCCTTGTGTCTTGTCAATACTATGTCATTGTGCTTCTTATGCTATACTTGTCTTCTTGTATCGCACAACTTGGATTGATTAGATCCGACTATGGACTTCTTCCTTGATGCGTCCTGTGACGTCGGTGTTCGACCTTCTGCCGTGAAGGTTTGAGTTCTTCTAACGTCTTATCTTTATGACGCTTCAGAATGATCTCTAATCTCTTTTAAGTCCTTTATCTCAGACTTCTTCTTATCTCGCTTATGTTCTGCTTGATAAGGCCTTTGAGTGCTTAGCTCCTTTGGATCTCATGTGGGGCACGTGTGGCGTTGTCACGTGCATTTGATCGGATCCAAACGCTCGAAGCGTGACAGTCCCGGACAAACCTAGTACTCGGACCAGCAAGCATTTCTCGTCCAAAGCTCAACCATTTTCCGAGATTTTTGGCTCAACATAAGCGGTAGGAGGTGCCCTGTAGATATAAGGTCAAAAACCCTTACAACCTCGCATCTTTCACATATATATTACCACGGAAAGTTGACAACTTGGGCCATTTTCGCTAATTTAGCCTATTTCAAGGCCTAGGGTCCTCTTCCTAGGTTCTTACTATCTCCTAAATGCATCCAGAATATACCTTTGCATAGTAAGAGTGCCTATATAGAATTTCAGAGGCATAGCCGTCTTGCAGCTGTCACAATGGACCGAAGGATTAAGGCCTGCCCGCCAAATTGATTTCTCAACTGCCAACAACGATGGGAAGAAACTTCATGCTCCCTGTTGACCATCCAGAGCATTCCTTATCTTCTGCTTTATGGATATCATAGTCCTGATTGAGGAACTCCACTCTACAAGATTTTGAGGCACTTCGACCACAAGAGGGTCAGATATGAAGCTGGCAATCCAAATTTGACGTGTTACCTAGTACTCGGACACATGGCAACCTCGGAAGAAATGATGCCGTTTGGGTAATTTTTGGTTATTTCTCATGAAGTAAAATTTGAATCTGGGGTAAAAGACAGATTCCCGTTGATCTATGTACTCAGCCTGGCACAATGACCTTTGGATAAAATGCTATATTGCGACTTTCCTTACGTGTCTGAGATCTAGGGGGGATAGTAACATTTATCAAGGACCAATCCAAATTTACACATTTCCTGACAATCCTGCTATTTTCAACATTTTTGAACAACAGATGTTGGCATATTTGACCACCTGTCAGCAAATGCGAAAGGGGGTTTTTCCTGATGAAAATAAGGTGCTCTGCATGGGGATACTCGATCCGACTGATTGGTGGGTGCTGTTTGCTCAGTTTACTTTCTGATTGAATCATTGTTCTTTGCCCTGTCCGTTACGACACTTCACCAGTCCATTCGCTCTCGTATTCACTTGTTGTCTTGCTCGACAGGTGAGCCCGAATATTGGACCAGAATGGAGACTAAGATATGACATACTACTAGTATCCCAGCTTCAGCGATAACCCAGCCGACAATCATGCGGGAATTTGCTCAAGGAATCATTGATAATGCCATAGATTTCACTGTGCTCGGTGGGATCAAGGCATGCGGCCTCGTTTGCAGACGATGGCTGCCTCATAGCAGATACCACCTGTTCTCAAAGCTCATCCTCATGCGTAACAATCTCTCTGCTTTTGTCGACATTGTCGACACATCACCCCTTCCAATCCTCTTGTGCATCCAGCACATACACTTTGCCCTTCCGCTAAATGAAAGCTTTCTGGAGCGGATACACCCCTGCCCCAATCTCATCTGCATCCGCATCGAAGATTGTTGCTTCACCGATTATTCACAATTTGAAGAGTCCAAGCTGGAACTTCTTCACCCTAATATGCAGTCCTGGGCTATTGAATCTGGCTCAATCTCACGTCTCAAGATGGCTCTTAAACTTGTTGACTGGCAGCTAGAATTGCTGCACAGTATCTTTTCCTGTGTGCCAGCCATTGAAACACTGCACATTGACAGATATGATATGGGCTTGTTCCCCCAAAGTTTCCAAGTGGCACCTGCCCCTCTGTTCGCACTCGACCACCTGCGGAATTTGACCGTCCAAATCAATTGTAGTGGTTGCGACAACTTCTTCACCTGGCTCATTCCCCAGCCTCCCATGCCACTTCTCAGGTCCTTGAAAGTTTATGTGCAGATGGGGTGGCATTACTGCGGACAAATGAAGGAATATTTTAGGCTTCAGGGCGGAAATTTGGAGGCCCTGCAGTTGTATGTAGAGGGGGATCAATGGGAAGGTTCAGCCTTCTCTAACTTCGACTGTCAGCGAAACACATCTGTTTGTAGAATCACTCGCCCTTTACCAGGATATCTTCCAATGCACCACCACCATGCTTAAATGAGTATCCTTCACATGTGGCCATTCCTCCCATATTCTCGATATCTTTCCACTCCTACCTCCATCCGACTGGCAGTCCATCACCATCTCGATCATCACGAAGAAAGAGGAAGGGACAGAGATGGACCTCCAGACAATCGATGCTGCGTTGGCCGGGTCCCAATTCCGCACTCTAAAGCATTTCTCTATCTGTGGCGCCAAAGAATTTACAGCCTTTTGCGGAACTTAGGGCGCTGACTGTTTTTTTTTCAATGAATTTTGCGTTGGATGGCTCTCCTAAGCTCAATTCTCGACCGTTTTCCTTTAGAATATGCTCATTATGTTCGCATTGAAAGGACGGAGGGCATGGTATCCTCGGATTTTCTGATGGCCAATCAAATTGCTTGATTGGGAAAATATCCCGTGTTTTGAGTAGGACAGCTGTAGCATTAGCTACCATTGTTCAATTGGTCTGATTTTTTGATACAATGGGCTCACAGGTATACCAGAGGGCGCCATATGCCCGTATTTTTTATATGACCTATATTTGGTTCAAAACATTGAAAGGAGAATTGGGTGTTGTCGTGATATAGATTGCATCTGATCCATAGGTCACATTAAAAATACCGGCATGTGGTGCCCTCTGGTACACCTGTGAGCCCATTGTATCAAAAAATCAGACCAATTGAACAATGGTAGCTAATGCTACAGCTGTCCTACTCAAAACACGGGATATTTTCCCAATCAAGCAATTTGATTGGCCATCAGAAAATCCGAGGATACCATGCCCTCCGGCCTTTCAATGCAAACATAATGAGCATATTCCAAAGGAAAATGGTTGAGAATTGAGCTCAGGAGAGCCATCCGATGCAAAATTCGTTGAAAAAAAAAAAAAAGTCCGCACCCTAAGTTCCGCAAAAAGCTGTAATGCAGGGCTGCTCATACTTGACTAAGTACCACACTCCTTCGCTTGATCGGGGTATCCCTGTCTCGTATCTCACACCAGCGGTACATGCCACCCCCATTCCCTAAAGTGCACTTACTACTTTTTGATCTGTTTTTTTTTTGCATACTATCAGATAAACCATGATATGCGCCCTGATCCCACCCTTACAGTGATATTTTTTATTGAGTTCTGTCCACCATGGAAAGATGTGGTCATCGTTTGAAGTACTATATCCGACTGCCTTCCTGGCCAGTCGGCCTACCTGGCCACTTGAGCGATACAACAGCATGGAACATATATTTCACCTAGATGTTTGTGGCACATTGAAAGGCAAGTATTCACGACCTCGAACACCAAAAATGGCGTCAGTTGATGGAGTTGACGTGATGCTGTAGCCGATTCCGGACAGGGTGGGAACCCCGAACACAGCTCTTCTTATTTCGGCCATGGCAGCGCTCGAGACAAATCGCCTCCACCTCCATAACCGCCGCATCGATCCGCGACTTTGGGGGCTTATTCTCTTCAGCAGAAGCATAGCTACGCCATTGGATACCCTCTAAACATATTCAATCTCACCTCTTGCTTCTATTCTACTGGTTGCCGGCTCGGACATGGAACACTTGCCTGTGAAAGTCCCGATTCTGTTGATGCTCTATCTAGACCAGTCGGGGAACTATGCTCTTGAAACTTGGTATGTGCATTCCACCCTCCTAATAGCCCATCACCATGATATTGATGTGATTTTACGGCTTTTCTGTCTCTGTCGTCGTGGCATACTATGTCAAACAGCCATTTTGGGCACCTGCGCAACTTCAAACTTTTTGGGAGAGAATGGTGGGGTCCGTGATGGAAGCTGCCCTCAAAGTACGTTTAAACCGGTACACTAACCACAATCCCAGCTTATCTTGAACGCACAGCTGGTTTTGGTGTCATATGGGCAGGGAAGAAGAGGGCCTATCCAGCCATTTTTCGTCGTACCGCTAAGGGTGAGTAAAATCGATCCAACAGCTTCCCCAAGTCTATTTTGTACATAATATGTAAGTCTTCCGTCTCCCAACATCGCTTTACGGCGCCTCGGGCACCCAGCAGCCTTGGACTGCCAACTGTTGCATCATTTGCCAGCCACATCTTCATCACCTTCCGCTGCGTGTGACGCATTTCAACTGCCCTAAAACCCGATTTTGATGAGCATAATATATCTTCTAAGTCTCCTGGTACCCTGGCATGCCAATAATTCCCCTTGTTCTCCCACTCGGCGCGCAGAGGGTGCAGGATTCATGGACTCTGGGGCCACCTTCCTCAATTGGATGCCGGTCTGGAATATCTGAGTGCGTCCAGAACATCAATATAACCCCATTCAACATTGTTTCTTCGCTTTTGGATGCTGTGTGCGGGGCTGGACGGCTCAGATAGTCGACGCGTCTCGATCTTGAGTATTCACTCACATTTAACACAAATTCCGCATTAATTTGGCATTAATAGCGGACTAAACATGAATAAAAAACAGTTTATGGTGTATTGCAGGCTTGTAGTATCCCTAAGACTCATTAATTGCATGGGTGCTCGCCAGACGAAAGCCCAGCGAGCTGCAAATTGTGATTGATCAAGTTGTTCCCACGCCTGGCCAGCTTCGGTGTTTTGGCCGTTTTTGGACTTGCTGCGGCAAAATATTCACCGAGCCATCAACACATCATCACATTGGTCGCGTCCAGTCACAATCCACTCACAACATCCTAGACTACATCCCAGGCCCCCAACATGAATGATAGATCAGACCCTTTATTTGTGAGCTACTGAAAACCATTAAGGTGGCCAGCTAGCCAGTCGGATATAGTACTGCCATATGCAATTATATTCATCACTTCACTTTACTTTTCTCTTTAGAAAATTGAGCATGTCTGTCTGAAGCCTTTTCAAACTTAGACTCTGTCATCTCTGCAACTTGCCGGGTGTGGCCATCGCGCTGCATGGCAGATACTCACATATTAATTCCTCCAATTTCTTCTTCACCCATTCTAATTTGCTGCATCAACCAACCCAAAAAAAGGACCAAACTCGAGACTCCAGGAAATATTGACCAGGATGATTCCCACGAACATACAAATCAGACAGAATGCCACTCAGGTGAAACCCCAATAAAATAAAACCAGGCATCAACAAGCGTGAACTTCGAAACTGGTGTGGGTACAATGAAATGCTGCAACATTTACCTCAAAGTCACACTTGAAGACTTTGAACCTCATGGATGCCGGCATCAGCATTGAGGTGCATGAAATGCTGTGGTATGTATCCCAAAGTCACGCTTGAAGTGTACACAGAATGCACGGGGAATATAGCTGATGAGCTGTGCACTTGATTCAATTTGAAGCTTCAAGTCAAGTAAGTACGCACCTGCAGACAGTTGTGAATAAGCCCCTGAGAACTCATGTAACCAACTGCAAGTTACATTTCAACATAATGGCAAATGAAATTGAATCGTCCACAAATGAACACAATGAGCTATTACCTCGACAATAGAAGGAATTGATTGAGAAATATAGAACTATGCCGAGGGATTACTGAAAGCTTTCCAAAATTTTGAGCAAGTGAGAAAGAATCGAGGTGAAATAATGATGTGGATACATTGAAACGGTGCACTTGGGTGCAGCTGTGTAATCAATATGCCAACTCAAACTACCAAACCAGAGAGCGCAGCGAACAGAGTCACTAGACACAATCCAATCCAACAATGCAAATCAACAAAATATATCACAAACTCCAACTCCAAATGTCGTGAATGTGTTCAGGGAAGTAGGGTACGTATCACCCTTCAAGAGGGTGTGCAAGGGAAGTAAAAGTGATGTCTTTGTAACAGGAGAGCAACAACAATGGGCCGTTCGGGCGCTTGTTATGCAGAGCAGGGACTTCTGGCTGCTGGAGAATCAAGGGATTCAATAGGAAGACTAATGACCGCCAGACGACTCTTGATGGAAACAGAATTCAACAACGGCTGACACCGAGCCAACAAGTAGCAATTGCAGAGCAGACCGTCAACAGACAGGCCTTACTTGGTATAACGGGAACACGGCTGGTGGCGGCTCAACAACGCGGGGACAGTTACGCAGATGGCGGCAGCTTTGGCTAGGAGCGGGGGCACTTCTACTGCAGGTGGCGGCGCTACACCAAGGTGGGTCTCGACCGGACGGCAGCAGCTACTACTTGTGGGGACAGTTACACGGAAGGCGGCGGCCTCTGACTACAGGGGTGTGGGCACTTATATCGAGAGCGGCGGCAGTACAGCGACGGGGGCAGTTACACCAAAGGTGGCGGCAAGCAGCAACAGGGGCTCTTACACAGGCCAATAGCACTCTCAGCTATATCGTCAAAGGCAACACACAAACCACAGGCAGCAGAACTACAGCAATGGGGGCACTTCTATGAACGGTGGGGACCACTCCTGAACCACAAGAGATGATGCGGGCATTTATATCAATGGTGGCGGAAGCTGCAGAATGGGGGCAGTTACGTGGCAGCTACCTCGTTCGAGCGGGGGCACTTATGTCTCGTGCTTCCGAGGACTGTTCAAGACTTTGCTTTGTCCGGTCTTCTTCTGAATATCAAAAATATGTCTTTTATCTCAAGAGTCCACTACATTCACCCCGATTTCCAGGCAGATAGTATACAGGCTAATACATGCTCAAGTGCGGTCTTTTATACAAACGGGAGGTCACTAAAGGAGATGAAAGGAACTGTAGAGGATCAAACCGTGTCGCGCTGCCAACAGGTGGATGGCCAATTGTACTGCAGGGATATCTAAACCCTGAGTATTCGGTCCTCCCACTGGAGATACTCCACATGAATCCAGAGCCTAGCCTCTATGGCGTGCTCATCTTCTGATGGTTGTGATGGATGTGGTCTGCTTCTTCTAACTCCCATTGACTTATGAGTTTGACTCAATCTGCCGCCAATTGTCTTTCAGTCTTCTAGTCGTGGCGGGACCTACGAGTGTAGGGCTCTATCCTCCAGGAGGTGTGGTCTGGGACGAGCGAGTGATTCCCAACCTCTTCTCGTTGCTTTCCAGCCGCTGAGCTGCAGCCGCTAGTCCGCCATCAAATAATGTGATGTTCAGATGCTAGCTTCATGTCTATCATATGCAGTTTGCACTTCGGCCGCCGCTGGCTGGTGGGCCTGCAGGTCGTCCTTGTGCTTTGTAGTTGTAAGGGTATGGCCGCCAGTGAAGGGACACCCTCAGCTGGCTTCTAAGGAGTGGGGTGTAGTAGCAGGAAGGATTGTATGGTCCTCCGGCTAGACTCCGTATCTTTCTGTTATCACGATATCATCATCATTCCCAACTGTTCGGTTCTCCCGCCGGTGAAGGCAGTCAACTATTGATGATTGGTAGTCCCCCATTGGTCACCTCCGACGCATAGGGATACAGCAGAACTGCATCCCATAGCCCAGCGTAGTGCCAGAACGCGGTACCCGTAAGAGCCTTTGTTAAGTCGTCGACCCTTGTAGTTGTTTAGCTGCTGGCTTTCAGTCATCAACAGCGTAGCCTACCACCTCCGGGGAGAGGTGTACGCTCTCAAATCTAATGCCTCTCCTTTCCCATACTGATAGACGTGAAAACAAATAAAAACTGGTGTTTTCATGCTTATCCCGTTACACGCCCTATCAACGTCACTAGCAACAGGTTGAAGCTTGGAGCTTGCAAAATAGGGCAGAAAAGATGGTGCGTTGCTGTGAGGTCTGTCCGTTTTGACATGGGCATAGTCAACCATTTTGTACTTCAGAACAGAGTGGCAACTTAATAGGGTAGGTCAGCAATTCAACATCCCTTTCATTCGCCAGAGGCAGGTTTTGTAGGACACGTCAATTAATCGCGGCCTACAAATACTTATTGTTGGGTGAGGTTACCAAGGGAGCTTCTGGTGAGCTAGAGTCCAAAGAGGTGTTTCAGCAGCCAGCGAGCCAGCTAATGCTTTGGAAAGTCCTAAGCACTGGATCTCTGTGCTTGAAGGGAATATCTGTTCGAGTAGCTAAAGAGCACGTGTATTGCCTAAGAGCTGAGAACCCAGATAGCTAGTAGAACTCTTGTGTTGTTGCTTAGACTGTCACTTAACATCCCTTGAGGTAGCGCCCTGGTGTCTGAGACCGTTAAAAGGGTCAATGAATGCTTAAGTGATCGTGCAAGTTAAGAGTAAGAAGAAAATATCATCCCGGACCGGGTCCGTGATCTATATACTGTTACATGTGTGACTATCTGTGACTAGTGCGCGCAACAAATGAGAAACTAAGGACTACGTACTAATACATCTCGCCAGTTGAATGGCAAGTTTTACCGGTTGAACGGTAAGCTGCTACTACTCAAGCTTATATATGTGACTAAAATGGGAGCTGTTACAGGTTTCCTATCTATCTTGGCCTACCCATGGTATGCCATTTCTCAAGCACAGCAACATTGAGTTCTTTGGCCTTTCGATGCTCCCCCAGGTCTGAGTATGTTCTCGCCAGATTATACATGGTAAGCAAGGTAGCTGGATGGTTGTCACCCAGATACTGTTTCTGTTTCTCCAGCACCATAACATTGAGGGCTTTGGCCTTCTGATGCTCTCCCAGGTCTGAGTATGTCCTGGCCAGATTACCCATAGTACGCAGAGTTTCAGGATGGTTGTCACCCAGGACCTGTTTATGTTTCTCCAGGGCAGTGACATGGAGTTCTTTAGCCTTCTGGTGCTCTCCCAGGGATGAGTACATGCTTGCCAGATTGCCCATAGTCTGCAGGGTGTCTGGATGGTTGTCACCCAGAAGATGTTTCCATTTCTCTAGCACACTAATGTTGAGTTCTTTGGCCTTTTGATGCTCTCCCAGATGCCAGTATGTGCTGGCCAGATAACTCATGCTCAGCAGGGTGTCTGGATGGTTGTCACCCAGGACCTGTTTATATTTCTCCAGGACAGTAACATGGAGTTCTTTAGTCTTCTGGTGCTCTCCCAGGGATGAGTACACACTTGCCAGATTGCCCATAGTTTGCAGGGTGTCTGGATGGTTGTCACCCAGAAGATGTTTCCATTTCTCTAGCATAGTAATGTTGAGTTCTTTGGCCTTTTGATGCTCTCCCAGGTGCTGGTATGTGTTGGCCAGGTTGCCCATGGTCATTAGAGTGTCTGGATGGTTGTCACCCAGAAGCTGTTTCTGTTTCTCCAGGACCGCAACATTGAGCTCTTTGGCCTTTGAATACTCTCCCAGATCTGAGTATGTGACAGCCAAATTATTCATAGTCTGCAGAGTGGTTGAATGGTTGTCACCCAGAAGCTGTTTCTGTTTCTCCAGCACCTTAACATTGAGGGCTTTGGCCTTCTGATGCTCTCCCAGGTCTGAGTATGTCCTGGCCAGATTACCCATGGTACACAGAGTTTCAGGATGGTTGTCACCCAGAAGCTGTTTCTGTTTCTCCAGCACAGTAACCGTGAGTTCTTTGGCTGTTTGATGCTCTCCTATGTCTGAGTATGTGGCCGCCAGTTTCCCAATGCTCCGCAGGGTGTCTGGATGGTTGTCGCCCAGAACCTGTTTATGTTTCTCTACAACAGTAGTCTTGAGTTCTTTGGCCTTCTGGTGCTCTCCCAGGGATGAGTATGCGGCAGCCAAATTACTCATAGTATGCAGAGTGGCTGAATGGTTGTCACCCAGAAGCTGTTTCCGTTTCTCCAGCACAGCAACATTGAGTTTTTCAGCCTTTCGATGTTCTCCCAGGTGTGAGTATGTGCTTGCCAGATTGCCCATGGTATTCAGGGTGTGGGGATGGTTGTCACCCAGAAGCTGTTTCTGTTTCTCCAGCACAGCAACATCGAGCTCTTTGGCCTTTGGATAATTTGCCAGATCTGAGTATGTGATAGCCAAATTACTCATGGTAAGCAGAGTCTCTGGATGATTGTCGCCCAGAAGCTCTTTCTGTTTCTTCATCACAGTAGCCTTGAGTTCTTTGGTCTTTGGATACTCTCCCAAGGCTGAGTATGTGGTGGCCAGATTACCCATGCTCAGCAGGGTGTCTGGATGGTTGTCACCCAGGACCTGTTTACGTTTCTCCAGAACAGTAACATGGAGTTCTTTGGCCTTCTGGTGCTCTCCCAGGGATGAGTACACACCTGCCAGATTGCTCACAGTAAGCAGGGTCTCTGGATGGTTGTCACCCAGAAAGTGTTTACGTTTCTCCAGGACAGTAACATTGAGCTCTTTAGCCTTCTGGTGCTCTCCCAGGCTAGAGTATTGGTTGGCCAGATTACCCATGGCCAGCAGGGTCTTTGGATGGTTGTCACCCAGAAGATGGTTCCATTTCTCCAGCACAGTAATGTTGAGTTCTTTGGCCTTTTGACGCTCTCCCAGATCCGTGTATGTGACAACCAAATTAGTCATGGTCCACAGAGTGTCTGGATGGTTGTCACCCAGAAGCTGTTTCTGTTCCTCAAGCACTTCTTCCAGCAGCTTCTCAGTCTGTTTGTATTTTCCAGCTTCCAAAAATATTAATGCATATTGATGTCTGAAAACCAGAGCTACTTCTGCATCCATCTGTATCATTGATTCCACATGTGGACATAATGCCAGACTTCCTAATGGAATATCATATTCTGGACGTTTTGAAAGAGCCATGCCAAGTATAGATCCCATGGTGGACCTATATCTCTTTGGATTGCAGATTGTTGTTTGACTCCAAGCATGTACCAATGGATGGATAAAAAAGACTTTCTTCTCTGCATCAAAGCTAATCAATGAATAGTCCTTGATTTCATTGGTGACATCCAAAAACTGCAGAGAGTCCCATTCACCAGTTGGTCCCAGAAAATGTGAGAGGAATTCCAGAGGCTCCTGTAGTTCTTGTTTCGATGGCCAATCAGATGTAAATGTGTACTGGGATGCATAGCTAAAAATTTGTTCTGAAATTCCATTGTAATGGAGGAATGAACAATACTGTAGAAACATGGCAGCTGGTGCATTGAGTCGGTCAAAGCTCATTTGCCATGTTGTATACACTGTCCAGGCATAGTGGTCATGAGACTGAGCAGGCTTTTCACTAAGTAACCGTGCTTGGTTCTTTGTATAAAGAGCCAAATAGCTGTCAAGATTCTGAGATCTTGATATGAATGCACCGGCCTGAACAATTGCAAGAGGGAAATAGTGCAATGCCTAAGGAAGTATTAGTGTCAAAATTGAACAAATGAGTTTGCAGGTTCAACTGTCTGACCTTTACAATTTCTGTTGAAATTTTTTCAGTACCAATTGTGGCTTCTTGTGCAGCACTCTTGAGTAACAATGTCACTGCATCTTCCTCTCCCATATCTGACACAAGGGAATGTGACCCTGCATAAAGACATAGTGCAGGATTTCGAGAGGTGATAATGATGTTTCCATGATTACACTGAGGAATGAACTGATTTAGATCTATACTTGGATCATCTGCATTGTCAAAGAAAAGAAGCCATTCTTCAACTTTGCTGGTCAGCCATAGTAAGCCATCCTGGTGGGAATTCCCAAAGCCTTTTGCAACAGCTATGTTCTTGAGACCTGTTTCAATTGTCACAATGGTGCTGGTGTTGATGAAAAAGATGTCTGAGAAGCTGGAACATAAAATTGGATCAACAAAGATTTCTTGGTTGGATGATCAAACTCACTGAGAAGGTGACTCTTTTATGAATTTCAGAGCAATCTGTGTCTTTCCAGCACCTCCAAGTCCATGCAGCACATAGATCTTTTCAATCCCCATGTTAGACATGAAAAATTGACGCATTTTGTCAAGGATGTCCTGTCTGCCACAAAAGATTCTTGACGAAGGAGGGCAATGGTTTGCAATTTGGGCTGCTCGGATGTTCCTAAGCTGGAATGCTTGCTCCGAAGCAGGTGTGGCATGCAGATTTTGGGCAAATAACTGCTGCACATTCATATGCACAGTGGGGCCCAACCCAGCCCCACCAGGGCCACCAATACCATCTGGGTGTCCCTGGCCCCCAGGACCACCTTGGCCACCTACTCAAAATGAATAATCATTTCCGTGCAGTAACATATTTCTCCTACCGACGATGTATAGTGGTCGAGAATAATCCATGATACCGTCCCGTTATTGCTAGAAGATTGAAAGTGTGGATCTGGGCAGAGGTATATCAATCACCGCTGAAGTCTCCACAAGAGCAAGACTCACGAAGGAAAGGATTGGACCGACGTCTCTTGAGAGTGCGGAGGCATCCACAGCCACCCTGTCGTAAGTGCGCACGTGCTTGATCCTGTCGTCACCCGAATCTAGCAACACTCTTCGCCACCCTCTGCTTGTCGGCCCCGGCTCCCATTCAGCCTCCAAGCCTCAGTTTAAAACTCTTGCCGCCATGCTGGATACGATTGGCGCGGTGTCGACTTCCACGCGCCACGATGCCTTTGCGTTCGACCGTTCGATCGCGCATCGTTTTTAGCTCTCGGCTTTCATGGACCGGCTAGATCCAATGGGCCTTTGTTTTTTCCGTGAATTTTTTGCTTCCTTCTTTTTCAATCTTCTTTGTACAGACCTCCGCTGACCCAACGCTCGATTTCCCCGGATACCAGCGCATGTACAAGAGAGAGAAGGGCAATCGGCGTCGGCTATATCCACGGTGCGTCGCCTGTTATCAATCCTCCTCTCCTTTTACTCATTTATCCGCTTTGTCTGCTCTCAGGATGAGCGCGTTCCCATGCAGCGTCACCTCGATGTCGCGCAGCGGCGCCCCTCGCATTCTTGACGAACGACTTGGTCTTTGGGCACGGAGTAATCCTAACAGACTTTTCTTCTTTTGCATCGCAGCATCTGCGAATTCGACGCTTGGGAGCGGGATGTCGGTACGTTCCTCCACCGTCTTTCATTCTTTCCCCTCGTACTCCAAACTCTCCTGTTTCTTGCTCATGGTGTATATACTGACGTCGTCCCCAGCCCTCCTGTGCTTGCACACCCTTCCATAGCGCCATTCACCCCTGGAGCGTCGTGTACTACATGCATTGCGACCATCCGCACTGCCCGCCGCCCGCGCGGCTTCAGCAGCACGACATCGAACGCGGTGTGCCCAGCCACCAGGAAGCGACTACCACCTGCTTGATGCACCCCGCGCGCCTACGACCTCGCCCTCAACGGCAGGCCCCCGCGCACCCCAGAGACGCCGCGCAGCAGGCGCTATCGTTCCTCAACGTGCGCGCTGCCCTCAGGGACCCCGCAGGTGCAGCGACGGACTTGAGCGGGGTCACCCACCAGTGTTTTTGGCGCTTGCGTGTACCACAGTTGGGATGTACGACACCACCGCCGTGTGCAGCGCCTGCTGCGTCCATTCGCCACTGTATACGCTACTTTCCACGCCTCCCGGCGCAGCTCCAACTACCATCTGCACTACGGCCCGCGTGCGCAGCGGTTGCTGTTCTTCATCGCCGGTCCCGCGCTACGACGAGTGATGCGTCGCTCCTCCGCTTCCCAGGGCTACCACCGACGCAGGAGCTCCCCCACACGCCCGATGCCCTGCCTGCGCACACTGGGCGCCAGACGCGCAGCGCTCGAAGCCGTCCGCGTCTATAACACCAAGAAGCTACTGTCGCACACCCGTAACGTCCCTCTGCGGCGCAGCTACCCGCACGTCCGCTGTGCGGCACCTCCCACTGCCTTTCTTCCGCCTCGTCAGTCTCCGCCTCGGAGCTTGGGGTGCGCCATCCGCCGCAAGTGCAAACCCGCTGCACGCTGCGCGCGATCTACTGCGTGAATGCGACGTACCATGACGACACGCTCGACACCACGCCAGCGCGCAGCCCAGCCCCGACCCATACCGCCAGCCGCACGGGCAGCGCGTGACGCTCGCGTTCGTCGTCCCTTTCGATTCGTCTGCGCTGTCCGCCCGTCTTGAGCAGGGTACCGCCCTCGCCGCTCGACACCCGCGCCTGTCGCGCCCTTCAGCAACACCCGCAACACTACCCGCGTCCGCGGCGCGCGCCACGGTCGCATCCTCATCACCTGCGGCAGCCGTTCTCCACCGTGCACGCCGCGTTCGTCGCCTCCCCGCTCGTCCTGGCCACCCACAGCGCCGTCTCAATCCTCCGCTCAAGACCTGGCCCTGACACGCACCACGAACGCGCCGCGTCATGCACGTCGCCTACCCATGCACTGCGACCGTCTTCAGCGGCGTTCCACCGTCTGCTTAACACCAGGTCTTGTCGCGCAGCACTAGTATGACGCGCACCACCACCAGTGTACGGAGCACACGCTGACGACACTTTCGTCCCGTCCCCGCACGCGCCCACCATCTGCGGCGTACACCCTCCCTCATCGCTCGACTCCCCTGCCTGCACGTACCTCGGCACTGTCCCCAGCACCACCTGCGTGCGCAACGTGCGCCGCGGACATTCCCCACAGTCCGCGCTGCGCCCATCGCATCTGTCCACCGCGCCGATCCTTTCCGCCATCCCACCGCGCGACACTTCCTGTATGCAGCACGAAAACAACGGCAACACCCGCCCGCGGCGCTACGTCGCTGTATGCGCTGACGGTGACGATGCTCAGCGTGACGACGCGCGCGCGAACAGTGCACGGTCGCATGGAGACAACGCGCAGCCGCCGCTGGAGCAGCAGCTACACTGTGCGCGGGAATCAACACCCCGCCGCGCTCATCTGCGAGCTCGCGGCAGCTCC
Organism: Mycena galopus ATCC 62051; assembly: GCA_014925785.1. NCBI lineage: Eukaryota > Fungi > Basidiomycota > Agaricomycetes > Agaricales > Mycenaceae > Mycena > Mycena galopus. The sequence continues at coordinate 70,860 of WIQG01000465.1, forward strand.
GGCTGCCTTTCGGGACATCGCAGGCGCACGCGGGTACCAGGGGGGGGGTTACTTACTGCAGGATTGCTGGAGAAGTGCTGGTTTTATCACAGCTTTATATACTTGATGTGATACTTTTGCATTCAAGTATGAGTATGTATTGATATTGGGTGGTGTTCTATGATTTTTTCTTGCGGTATTCTTTCAGCATATAATTATTGAGAAAGATGAGGAAGTCACAGACTAATTAGACAGTCGGCCCAACGGCCGATGAATCCCAAGAGGTGGGCGGCCGAAAGAGCCGAGATATCATGCATAGCTTTGCTGTGCTACCGGAGGTCGGTCCGATCGCTTTTGGACGCTGCTCACAAAATATTTCTCGCTGGCAACTTGTCAGCACTTTCTAAGTGCGGAGAACGGTCCGCGGGCCATCGGAGCAATCAACCGCTCGCGTGGACTCCCCCCCCATTTTCAAATTGAGCGGATTTTATAGCATGATATCATCATTTTTCTGTCCGCCCACCTCTTGATGAATCCGATACCCAAATCCGAGCGTCAACCCCCTCCCCTGACACATCACGTGACTTTCCTTTTCGGGGAACCCTTACGCTTCGCGATGTTTTTAGGCATTTCAAGACGGATTTCACACAGAACCTCAATGAAAGATAAGTATAATTAACTTTTATATTCTACAGCTTCTTTCTGGTTGACGCCCTTGGATATCGCCACCTGTCAAGTGTCGCGATCAGATAGAACCGGACGAGGCCCCGGCTTCCTGCCAAGCTTTGTCCGGAAAAAAACTGAAATTTGACCTCAAAAAGCTTATTTTGAAGTGTTTTCAGCCTCAAAAAGCTTATATTGGACAAAAGTCGTCACGTGGGCCATCAATTTCGCTTTTAAAATCACCGAAAATTCCAATTTTTTACCCTGCACCACCGTACACCCACTACGCTTTCTTTTTCCCTTTGGCTACTGTTTTACCTATCTTGATGGTCAAGGTGTTTACCTCCTTTTACACTGCAGGCCGAGTGAGTGAAGTCCAACACAATGCTGCATGCGGCTTCAGTGTTCGGTCCCAGTGAGAAGTCCAGCTAGGGAAATCGAGGTAGAAAGAGGCAGATCGAGGAAATTATTGGTTCCTCGATCTGCCTCAATGATTTACACATAGCTCGTTGCGCCTAGATGCAAATCGAGACAAAAAGAGGCACGTCGAGGTAAATCGAGGCATTAAATGCATTGCATGAGATACAACGAGATACATTGAGTACTAGAATGTAAAAAAAATCACCCGCTACCGCGCGCTACCAGTGCCACACCTGTCCTCCCGCTCCCGCTGCTGCCCCGTCCGTCGCCCATGTGCTGCGCTCCTGCTTTTGCCATCCTGCACCATGCATCCCTCTTCATCTCTTCTACGCCCGCGCCCGGCCCTCCCGTACACTATCCGTCTAGGCGACACCATATCTAAAGTAAGAATTAGCAACATATAGTGGCCGATAAATAGACTGAAACCTACTGAAACCTACCGAGAAGACGGAAATTGTAATTGCGTGGCTGCCATGCTATTAGAACCAGATATGGATAGAAAGGCTTAATGACTTACCTGCCCAGTGTGCAGCCATCGCCCACTGCACATAGCGGACGGCGACTATGCGGAAAGCCCCAGTGTTGTCCCTGCAAACGGGCCCTTGTGAATGCCGCGATGCAGGGTGGACCTGTACTCTGCTCTGGATCACGCTGTATGAGTGCCAGAACAATTCGTGGCTGTTTACTCAGTGTCGTCGACCTCAGAGGTTGAAGGCAATCCATGACGCCGGGCGCAGTGGTCGTGGGGGGCATGATGTTTGCGGCGAGCACAGAGGATAGGGCATACACTGAGGCAAGACTCAGAACTCTGCAATGAATGACATGGGGTGCGTACTGTGGTCACTCTGAGTCCGTGCCGAGACCGTTGCTACAGGTCTTGTTGTCGTAGCTGCGCAAGCTTGATGCAGTATCACCATGTCTTGCAGCATCTTAGGACTTTGCAGCGTTTAGGATAGTGAAATAAATCCGTGTTTCAGGACGACGAGCAGTTTTTGGATGGCTTGAGATTAAGAGGCTTGGTATGGCTCTTGAGACGATTTGTGAGGAGCCTTGAAGTACGCTGAGAAGCCTGGCACGGTATTGAGGTGGTTTTCAATCGACAGCAGAGTTTGCAGTGACTCAATAGCGGCTGATTGACCTGGGCCAATTGCGCCCGATTCAGGGCGATAAAGGTCGGATGGACTGTATGATTTCAGGCATTGATGCATTGAGAGTACTGGCATTGACAGAGCAGGAGGCCTAGGGAGGGAGGAGGAGGATTGACGTGGGCGAAGGAAGGGAGCGCAAGGTGACGTGGCTGGTCAGAAGATGTAGCCAAACAAAGACACTGTGGAAATTGAAGATTCTGAGTACGCACCCATTTATTGAATTTTAATTATGGGGCCAAGTTTTTCCACTCAGATTTTAGAATGTCAAAAACGGAACAACTCTTTGAACGTTTTGAGATTGGGCTGAGATGGCGAAGATTTTCTGAGTAAAGGTTTGATAATTTACTTTGAATTTACTCAATGTAGCTCGATTTGCCTTGATTTCTCAATCTACCTCTTTCTAGCTCAATTTCCCTAGCTGGACTTCTCACTGGGGTTCGGTGCTGAACTTCTGCGTCGGCATTTTTGAGAATATGGGTTCCAAGACTGAACAGGAGATGATCAATCTTTGCATGGGTGTGTAAGCGGATTGGTGTTCCCTTATACTTAATGGCAAGAAATGCTGGTGCAACCAAGGTTTCGGTGTCTTCTTCGCCGTCGTGTTGAAAGTTAGGTTGGGGAATGACAGTTCTCATGTCACTGATAACGGAAAGGCATGATGGCCGTCCACAACATGATCGGCTATCATGTAAAAAAGGACGCGAAAAGCAACAGTAACCTTTTACGAGGGATTCAAACCCATGCAACGCTAAAATGCGATGGTCAAGCTAATCCACTGCACCATTCTACCATGTTGTGTTAGGGAATCGGAGTGACTGGACCTTGAAAAGCTTATTTGTGGACAAGGCTTGCCAGATTTTGGCCTCAAAAAGCTTAAATTTGGACAAGGAAATCACAAATTTTCGCCCTAAAAAAGCCATAATTTCGGACAAGGCTTGGCAGGAGCTTCCCGGGGCCTACTGGGCGGGTACGATAGAATATTGCATTGGAGGTCGCCCTCTCCCACATCAATGGTGCCGTACCCCATGTTGAGTTAACCCTGCGCTCCCGACTAACGCAGTTGTCAGCAAGATGGAAAAACGATGCCCCTTCGCGCTCCAAAGTATCCAGCATACGAGAGTCCTGGAATTGTCATTGATATTTCAGACCATCAGTGAAGTCTCGAATGGTCCTGAGATAAGAGGTGAGATGCTCATCAAATGTTTGACACGCGGGTCCCACATTGATCCCTTCATCATCCAAGCCAGAATCGTGGCCGCCCACATCAAATTCTGGCTCGTTGTCTGATTCGGTACGTCCCTCCAGTCAGTGGGGCAGGTGCTGTGGCGCATTGTTCAGGACAATGTTGGGTGTCAAATGTGGGTCAAGGGGTCTGAGCAAATAATGAGACCAGAATGGGGTTGTTCGGTTGCAGACAACATGGCAGAAAAACGATGGGTGGACTGGTTCCACAGCTTGCACCAGGTGTTTGCACAGCAGAAACCGACTTTTGGCAAAGTATGGGCAAGTACAAACCCATCTGAGGACATTGGGCATGTATTTTTTGTTTAAAGAAAGGGTGATTGGGGTGTTTATACACCTTTTCCATTCGGTTTTAAAGTTGGCATGCCAAGAGGGAAGATCCCTGTACCGGCCATCGGGGTTACGGATCTTCTCGAGGCGGTGATTCTACAGTGGAGCCAGCTTCACAACCAAAATCCACACCAGCAGATCAAGGCTTGGTTTGTGGAAGTGGTGTAAATAGTCGTGCTTGATCTTGCGCCAACTGCAGCGAACAAAACGTAAGTGTCTGTTATTATCAAGGAATTCTCACTCACTGGCTTTCCACCATCATTGTTGTCTTTAGCCGCGGAATCTCGGGGTGATCAGCTCGCACCCAGAGTTCCCAGCGGCCGCGGTGATACCAGTTCTCCCATAAGTATGCCCAAATCTCACATAAATCATGCTCATGACAATGTACAATGAAATTACTTGCTCAGATGCCCCTCTGCAGCCCCACATCGGTGGTTTGAGGAGACCATTCCCTGGAGATTTAAGATGTGAAGAACATGAGCCTATAAGCAGACGGAAAGGTGATGAACTGAGCCCAGAAGAAGTGTCCCGCACACAAAACATGAAATTCTCACTAGGGCACTTCTAGAACGATGGTAGACCCCATATAAAAGATTCTCAGGATGCCATCCTCTGCGTATTTGAAATGCGCAGCGCATGAGCCTATAGAAAAGGCAAACAGACGAGAATTGAGACCGCCGCGACTGTCCTAGTTGTGGTCTATTGACTGCTCATCAAAGATGATGATGTATCATCAATATTGTGCGCTTAGATACCCCCTGCTGGCCCACATTGAAACTTTGAGGAGCCCATTCCCTGTGTATTTAAAGCGCGGAGAAAATGAGCCTATAAGCAGGTGAAAAGGCGAGGAATTGAGCTTAGAACAAGTGTACACACTGTGAGTGTCAAACCCTGTGGATTTCATAGGGCTGGTCTGTGAAATTACATTTTCATGCTCCAAATGCATGAATTCAATTTCATGTACTTCTTAATTCACGGACTTTTTTCATCTACTTTGGGATTGCCACGGCAGCCACCTGGAATTCATGGTTAAAAATAATATGAAAAAATTCATTGTGAATGGCATTGAAAATCAGAGAATTGTAGTACAGGGTATCAAATCATTCTGGGGATTCCTCAGACATTCCCATCGCATCTGGTCGCTCACAAAGAGCCCTCATTTGAGGTTGGGACGCGAGATGCAGCGACATTGGAGTCTCTGACCGTAATTGACATCAGCGGTGACATCACTCATGTGACCCACTTCTTCTCTCTTCTAACTACGACCTCCCCCTGCCGCACCAACGCTTGTTGACCCCCAATCTCATCTGTACCCACGACAATGTTCCCCAGATATCCACTTCTGTGCTAGAATGCTCTCTGCAGCGTTACTGCTGCTCCGGAAGTCCGGAAATGCGGCCCCACCCTCCCCACTTGACTCCACCGCTCGCTAAAGCTCAGGACTTGGTACTTAAGGCCCCGCCACTCCTGCACATCCCCCACTAACATGACGCAAAAAGGTAACACCCGCTCTTCATCTAACGAGAACCACAATCCGCGCCCCTGCGCTCGCAGCAAACCTTCGCGCGTTCCAACGGCCTCGTCGGCTCGCGCCCCTCTCCGAGACAGAAATGTCACCACTGATGAGGGAGGCCAGACAATTTCTATGACCCCATCGCCCGAGCATGAGTGTGCTTGCATTGCACGGCTGGAAGGTGCGTCATAAAGGTTATTCGCCCATACTATTTCACTGACATACTTGCGATAGCTGAGCTGGGGGCTATGAAAGCGCAGCGCGATCACGTGGACGCTGCTCTCCGTGTGGAACGCCAACGTGCTCCAGTTCCCAGACGTGAGTTCAACACCGCTGCTGATGAGTCAATTCCTCGTCCTTCCAATGCCGCAAAGGTCAAGATGGAGGCATTGGGAGAGATGTTGGACATTGAGAAGATGGATTGGAACACCATCCATGTGCGTATTTGTTTTTCAATCTACGTTTAACGCTCACCAGCCAATAGACCGCCACGCGCGATGCTTTAACTGCTGCCCAGCTAGACATGGAGTGCAATTGGAAAGCGCAGAAACCATCCAAACTTGCAATGGCTTATAACGCTGTAAGTCCGTGCTTCTATTTCTACGTTATCTAGCTAATCCTATCTCGAGGTTGAGGAGAAGTTCCCCGTCCTTCGCCAATGCGAAGGTCAATGGGGTGTTGACCGAATCGCGAAGCAGACACTCTCCAACCGCAAGAGTTATCAAAGCTGTGTCCGCAATCCTGTAACTTACTGTGGCCGTCGCGCAGTAGCCTGTCGCACCACTGCCCGTTGTGCGGCGGTTCCTGCGGCTACAACCCATCGTACTCCCTCACTCACTCCCCCTGCCGCTCCCTCGCGCACCTCTTCCATCCCTGCCCCGTCTCCTCGCCGCTCTCCATCTGCTGGACCATCCCAGCCGTGTCGTCGCACGCAGCCTCAACGTGTCCGAAGCTTCGGCAGCGACGAGGATTTAATGGACTTAAACGACGATATGCAGGACAATGGGGAAGAGGATAATGGGCCCGAATTGAGTCGCTCGGAGGGGAAAATGCATGCAGCACTGCCCGATGAGCGGGCTCGGAAGCATAGCCATCGTGACTGAATGAATGTATTAATCTAATTACAATTACAATGCTTCCCATGCTCTTTCTACGTGAATTGAATGGATTTGAATAGTGACCCTGAGTGTCTTGAGAAGCAGTCACTGTGCTAGTCAATGGAAGCCATGCTGAAAGTGCATGAATGCGTACCATGGAATCGTCTGAAAAGTATGTGAAACAAAACTGTGTGAATTTCATTTTTTTACCGTGGATTCCACTCACTTAGTCAATGCCTTCCATGCAGAAGGCCCATGGAATTTTACGTGAAATCCATGCGGTTTGACACCCACAGTGTCTCTTGGATAGGCTCAAATATTGCTCAGTCGTGCCCAGTGAGCCTGACTCTTCATGTTAGCAAAGTTATCATATTTACAAACCAGTAAAAAGAGGATAACTTGGCTTTCGGCTCTATCGGCCTTACTTCCCAATTTGGGGGGGGGGGAGGTTCGGATCAGTGGGGCAGATAAGAAGATCAGCTACCCCTTGGCGAAGTGCGGTAATTATAATTTGATCCCTTATGATGGAAAGTTCAACGGTCTTTTGAACAAGGCTTTTTAGATGTGAATCCTACTGTACACTACCTGTGTTATCTTGTTGTGGTGTTGTGGCATTTGGTATAACTTGAAGGGTGCAGTAACCAGTTTCACATGCCTCGGCCGAGCGGCTCCGATCGGGACCACAGTGGATCATCGTGAGAAGCCGAAGAAAATGTTCTGCTGCCACCACTGGTTCGCCACTTAGGACGGCACTCACTCAGCTTTCCCGATTGCATCGACTGACTACATATTATATGCTTCTGGCGCCATGGTCCCATTGTGAGCCTTCTGGCTCGCTCTCAACGGCTCTCTAGATCTCTCGACTGAGTCAGATACTGAGTTCCAGCGGCGTCTACTATTCGAGCGATGAAATTACGTCTTCTGGAGTTTTCAAGCCCCGTAGACTCTGACTTGCGATGACGACGGTTCTTCAGAATTGACGCTCGACTTGGAATTGTCTTCATCCATGATCGCTAGGGATCCGACAAAGGCTTCATCCATCTGTTTCTTTCCAATGATGCCATCCTCTTTCGCCAGGCTTTGGGAGTCATTCGATCGGAATCGATCCTGATTCCTTGAGTACCTGTACAATGCCGGGTTTTGTGTGCCACTCTCGAGCCTTCTGTCGATCTTCCGCTATCATTCAAGTTTTGAGTCGGTCGATTCCAGCGGTGAGATTGTGTACCTGGAGTCTTGATTTGGGGCTGATTTCTCCATGCAGTCCCACTTGCAATTGGGTGGCAATATCTTCGCGCTGGCATTATACCTTGAACGCACTGACTTGACCTCCGAGTTGACCGTACACGGTGGCAATACCGATCCTGCAGCTTCGGCCATGTTTGTGTCGCTGGCGTTTTGTGTTTACCGAGTCTCGGAGAACGTAAATTCTGGAGGACCTGTACAGTGCGTCTTGCGCCCCGCTCAGAGAGGTCCAAAATCACACCCATGGTGCATCGACGGTCTATTCAAGCGCACTAGACCCAGAAAACCCTGCTGTCAGCATCCAGGACTTTCCAATGGCAAGGAATTGCCCGCCAGCTTGAAGACGTCCAAAAATGGCAAGCCAGTGTCCAAAAGCGGCAAGTCGGTATACACAAACCCGCCCTTTGCGTCGAGCCATAGAACGCAGTAGACCTCTGTGCTTGCTGTATATATGGTCCATATGGCGCGGCACGAGCCTCATTGTCCTCCGAAACTGCGTCGAATTCAGAAACGTCGTTCGCCTCCTCTCAAGTACAACAATTAGTCGTGAGTTTTATGCTGGATATTTATGCCCACGCTGAGCATCTGGAACAGCGCGTTTAACGCGTGCGTTCTCGCTCGTCGCGTCTTTTCAAAGGCGTTGCACACGTGAAGCCAAATACTGTTAAATCCCCCAAACCAAACAACTTTGTCATCGACCCTCCTTGCTTCCTACCACCATGAGCGCCACCTTCATCCTCTTCTGCCTCATCATCATTCTCTGCCTTTCGAGGCATTCGTCTCCCGAGCACACCGTCATCAAGCTCGAGCTCGATCAGCATGACAGCTCTATGGCTGATGCGGACCCTGTCACCCCCCAGCTCGATCGTCCTGACAGCTCGGTGTCTGACGCTGGGCGTGGCTCCCAAACTGAGCTCGTTGACCCTGACAGCTCTGTGGGTGCAGACGCCGACTGTGCTACCCACCTTGAGCTCGCGATCCAGCACGTCGATGCGATCCAGCGCGACGTCCACCGCGACGACGTGACCCAGCACGACGACGCGATCCAGCGCGACGACGTGGCCCAGCACGACAACGCGATCCAGCACGTCGACGCGATCCAGCACGTCGACGCGATCCAGCGCGACGTGACCCAGCACGTCGACGTGACCCAGCACGTCGACGCGATCCAGCACGGCGACGCGATCCAGCACGACGACTCGCCGTCGCAGACCACGCGTGCCCCTCAGCCCGAGCTCGCGGCCGAGCACGACGATTCCCTCTCGGAGGCTAGCCATGCCGCCAAACGCGAGCTCCACCACGACGGCGCGCAGCGCGACGACACGATCCAGTACGACGCCTCACCGTCGCAGACCACGAGTGCCCCCCAGCCCGAGCTCGCGACCGAGCACGACGATTCACTCTCGGTGGCCAGCCATGCCGCCAAGCGCGAGCTTCACCACGACGGCGCGCAGTCGGTCAAGCGCGTCAAGCTCGCGCCCGCCCAGGATCAGCGTCCGCCTGGTGATCGAGTTCCCTATAGCTCGATGATCCAGCCCCACCGTCGTCGTTGCATGCTCTCGGTGTGCCATGGAGGGCTCGACCCCATCGACCTCCTTGCATCTTGGCTCGCCTCGCTCTCTTTCCAGCCTTCGGCCAGCGACGTGATCCAGTATGACGTCCTTAACACCGGGCTTGCGGCTTTGAGTCTACAGCCGGCGGGCAACGACGCCGTCGAGTGCGAGATGCTTGACTCGGGCCTGGCGGCGTTGTCCCTCCAGCCCGCCGGCAACGACGCCGTCGAGTGCGAGATGCTTGACTCGGGCCTGGCGGCGTTGTCCCTCCAGCCCGCCGGCAACGACGTCGTCGAGTGTGAGATGCTCGACCCGGGCCTGGCGGCGTTGTCGTTCCCGCCCGCCGGCAGCGACGCTGCAGAGTGTGACATGCTCAGCGCCGAACTTGCGGCGCTCATCTTCACCGTCGAGAAGAGAGGGCGCGACGAGATGGAGGAGGCCGACGCCGACGTTGACGTGCGTGCTTACAAGCGCATCAGATTCAGCCCGGCACCTCGCCCTGAGCGAGTCCCGCACAGCTCATGGATCGCCGCTCGTCGCCCTATCATCCTCGGTCGTTCGCGCTCTCGCGCCCATGTTTCTACTTTTGCCGTCGTCGTCATCTCGCCTAGTGTTCCTGCCGTCCTCAACCCCACCCCTGCTCCCGACATCGTCCTTCAGGACCAGATCAACACTGTTAGCGGACACAACACCCGGGTCAGCATCAACACCAAAACGACGGCCGCGACCGGCTCGAACGGTGGTGGCGTCGAGCGGAGCAAGAAAACTGTGAGCGGGCGCGAGAATGCGGCACCGTTCACTGTGTTGTCGAAGCGCAAGGGGTCGCTAGCTCGTAGCAGCTGTTAGATGGTACGTGGTCGCTTACGATTCATCGTTGTGCGCTTCGCTCATTCTCTGTCTCTCTCAGACTCCTGGATTGACCTTGCATTTATTTTTCGGGCGCAGAAGATTCCATCTCTTGAATGCCTTGTATGTCGATCTCCTTTCACCCCCGTGTTGTCGCTGACTCCCCTAGTTTCCCTTTTATCATAGCCCGATGCCACCGCTGCTGGATTTACTCGAGGATCTCTTCTGTATGTCATGCACGCGTCTTTATGCCGTTGGTGTCGTCCCTAACCTCAGTCTTACAGATTTCTTTCTTCATCTACGTACGGGCCCCGATGGCACCGCCGCTGCTGGATCTTCTTCATTTTATTTCTCCTTCCCTCTCTCTCTCGTACGCATTTCCTCTCTTGTCCACTCCCGCCCGCTAATTCTCATATTTCCGCAGCTCAGTCTCCTTCGAATGGAATTGGATATAGATCGGGCCCCATGAGCCCTGACCACCTTGCTGCATGCGGTATGTCTTGCCTCCTCTTCCTCCATGTTCTCGCCGACTCATGCCATGATGTTTTTCAGGAATATTTCTATTGCTTAGACGGGGAACATCTATTGCTTGCTTAGACGAGTACGTATCCCTCCCCCTTCCTCAGTCGCCTTTCAGCTGATCATCATCCCTTGTTCTCGTAGGACGTAGCTTGGGTTGACGACATGCCCAGATATATATTGCTCGATTCGGTTGCTTGATTCGGTCGCTTGATGCGGGTGCTCGCTTGGAGTTATCACACGGTGCGTGCATCTTCTTTCTCTGTCATACATCTGAGCTGACGGGACGTAGCCTCCACCTACTGTCTTTACGGTCGCTTAAGATATGGCCATTCGTCTTCCGCCTCCCCGCCCTCCCTTCCCGGTGCTCTCCCCATGCCGTGGAAGACCCCGACGTGTTCTCCCTCTGGCGACTTCCGCCGTCCTGTCCTTACTTGACTTGCTGCAGATGCTGGACGCTTTGTATGTCTTCCGCTCATCAGGAATATTTCTATTGCTTAGACGGGGAACATCTATTGCTTGCTTAGACGAGTACGTATCCCTCCCCCTTCCTCAGTCGCCTTTCAGCTGATCATCATCCCTTGTTCTCGTAGGACGTAGCTTGGGTTGACGACATGCCCAGATATATATTGCTCGATTCGGTTGCTTGATTCGGTCGCTTGATGCGGGTGCTCGCTTGGAGTTATCACACGGTGCGTGCATCTTCTTTCTCTGTCATACATCTGAGCTGACGGGACGTAGCCTCCACCTACTGTCTTTACGGTCGCTTAAGATATGGCCATTCGTCTTCCGCCTCCCCGCCCTCCCTTCCCGGTGCTCTCCCCATGCCGTGGAAGACCCCGACGTGTTCTCCCTCTGGCGACTTCCGCCGTCCTGTCCTTACTTGACTTGCTGCAGATGCTGGACGCTTTGTATGTCTTCCGCTCATCTGCTAGGGCCTATACTCATTGTCAATAGTCATTGGATTCAGGTTACTAATCCTCGATCCACCTTTCTCGACGTCGGCCACCACCCCTCCTCGGCTACCATACCGCACCGCCGACGTCCCGCCGCTTCCAACCGTCCTTCCTCGTGTCCGATGCCACGCCGGCGGCGCTCCTCGCTGTCCGCTTCTTGGCGATCTCGCCGTCCTGTCTTTACTCGATCCCATACCTCGATCCTACTATCTCTCCGCTTTTTGACGGCCTCGCCGTCTGTCTTGGAATGACCTTTAGTACGTATTTCATACACCTTCGACTTGCGTTAATTGACCTGTGCTTCAGACGCCGTGATACCCTCCTCCCAGCCCTTCTTTTCCGCCGGCGCCTCCCTCTTCGGTGGTGACACCTACTCGTGCTACACCTCCATTTCACTGTCTTGGGTACGTCCCTTCCCGTCCTCCTCTATCGCTCTCCTCTAATTCGCTATCAGATACCGGCCTGTGTATTACTGCCTACCACACCACACCGCACATATCCACTATTCTCGGCGACGCCACTTGTATCTGTATCGCCCACCGCGGCATCGCCTGCACAGACTACTCCACTGTATACCACCACACCGCACGCATCCACCCCCGGCAACAACATCTGTATCGACTATTCAACTATTCCCCACTGTATCATCCCCATCTATTTGTACGCCTGCTTCTTGCCACCTTTTTTTTTTGCCGCAGCTGACGCAGGGAATGCAGCTCTTTTATCATTAGCTTCCTTGTCTGGTTCTCTGCTGTCAGCGCTTCTCTTTCCTCGTCTCGCTGGTTTCACCCTTGCTTTTTGTCTTGCTCTACCCGCGCATTGTCTGCTTTCAATTCGTCTTGTTACTCCATCGCCTCGTTTCGCTGTCGTCCTCGGGCCTTCACTCTCTCGCGTTCTGTCTTCGTCCTTGGCTTGCGGCTATAACTGACGGTACGCTTACTTTGTCTTCTTGGATATTATTTTCTAAGCTCCTACTTCCTTCAGCTTTCTCCGACTATCCTTTGTTTCCGCGCAAATGTAAGCTCGATGCGAATCAATACTCTAAATCTCGCCGTCTTTGTCGCCGTCTCTCGTGCTTTCCTCGCCAAGGCATCCCGACGGTCTACCGCATACCCCGCAAATTAAGCTCGCGCAATCTCTCATAATACAAAACAATGACAAGGCTTTACGCAATAAATATCTCGAGGAATGGGGCACTGGGGTCTATTAGTACGACTTGAAGGGGTCAAGGAAATGGACTTGCCAACAACATTTGATACGCGTAGGGGGAACTCGACCTGGGCTTGTAGAATAAAGTGCGAATAAAATGATGTTGCTGGCGACTCTCTTGTGCGCATTCTTGCAGTGTCTCGTTGGGCTGGGGTCCTGGGGAGACATCCGATTTCATACTGCTCGCTCGGCGCTTAAACGACCTATTTGATCTCACTACTTGAAAAGCGATAGACGATCCCTCGACAATCCGTTGAGCATAGACCTCTGACTTCGGAACGTTTCTAAATAACGTCGTGACATGCCAAGTCGGTAGTCCCGTTATGGTAATTGTATTTCTTATTTTGATCACGAAGCCAGCATTGAACACTGCCACCGGTCGCCTCGTGTCTGCTCATTAGCATGCGCCTGCCTCGAGGCCGTTTGTCTGATCATGACCTGCCAGTCGCGCGGAGGACGCGTTGGGCGATATGTATAAGTACTGACAAGGTAGTATTATCGTGTAGCAACACGTTTCCGTGAGTCGTCGCCATCGGTTTCTGAATGATTCCTCAGAACTGATCCCCTCCTATAGACCACCATGCCTGCTCTTGTTAGAGGGATGGATAGCAAGGTACTTTAATCTGTTTCTATTACGAGGGGCTCTTGCTCAGTGGGTTTCAGATGCCAGAGGAGCTTGAAGGGAAGAGACCTCGATTCCCGGAGGACTTCGACATGTTTTCAGACCCGCTGCTTGACGAGCAATGTTGTGTTTCCCGACCTCAAGCAGCTGATATGTGAGTGCTCGTCTCATTCACTACTAGTCGAACTCACGCAGCCCCGAAGAGACGCCGAAAGCGAGGCTGGGACAGATGAGGTGCGTTCTGACATTGATCGCCATTTACCTCTATATTAACGGGAATCGCCAGACAGTATGCGTGAGCATCTTTTGACCTTCATCCTGGGTTATTTTCACGGTTGTATCCCAGGAAGAAGAGGAGAGCAGCGACGAGGAGGTTGTTTTTGAGGTTTGAAATCGCCATAATAATCTCGTCTGATTGCACAAACTCACAGCAGGCAGGTCTTCGGGTCTAGACTTGGACCTCGAAGAGATATTTCGCCTCTGCCGACCGTGCAGAATATACATTGCCCTCGACCGCTCAGGAAGCCAGTCCCCTTCGATCTCGACGCCCGCCTCTCAATGACAACGGTTCCACTAAAACCAGAGTCTCACGGACAGCCGTCAGCCTCAGTTTTGGGTTGTCCCAGACGACCGCGTCCCGGTAGGTCGCAATTGCCCAAACGGGTTTTCAGTTCGTGCGTTGTCCTTTACGAGCTCTAGGCTCCGTTTATACTTTGTTTCCTAGGAATATGCCGGCTGCCGACGAGGATCTCCCACGTGGTTTCGAACACCCCTCCATTTCGAAATTGAGGCTCAAGTCACCGGTAAGTCTACTTGATTCGTTCCAAACGCATTGCTAAGTTGTTCAGGGAAACGAGAGCTCGAGCGGGGAAGAGACCTTTTTCGGGGTTTGTTTTCCGGACTAACTTGCTGTGTATCTTGCTGATTGGGCGTCAGAGCTCTTCTCTACCTACAGTTCAAAGTCCTCCACATCTAATGACCCAGCGAGACCGATTTCCACTGTACACTGGCGGTAATTCTAATGTATTTCGCGGAAATTGGGTGCGATCCGACGGCCATAAAGTGATGGTGCGTACAAAACTCAATACAACTTCATCTTTATTGATATTGTACACTCACAGGTTGCTATTAAACTTCTTCGCATCGTTCGCGATGAACAAGTAGAGCTCGATCACGTTTTGACTGTAGGGTGCCGCTAGTATTCCATTGATCATGTTGACCTACATTATCAGAGGCTCGGATGTGCGGCGCGTTCCTGGCAGAAGTTGTCCCACCCAAACATCCTTCCTTTCTTTGGCGTGTACGACATCGAAGCGTCTACACCTGCTTTAGTCACTCCCTTCTGTCATCTCGGCCATGTAGGGAATTATCTCAGAAGCCATCCATTTTCGAATCGAGATCGGCTGGTAGGGTTTTTTACCTTGTTTCCACTTGTAAAATCGCTGATTCGATGCGGCAGGTACACGATGTGGCCTCTGGCCTCCAGTATCTGCACGAGAACCACGTTGTTCATGGAGATCTTAAACCTGTGCGCCTACTGCGTTCTACCCCTCTCACTGTACTGATTTCTTACAAGCAAAATGTTCTAATCGACAAGCGCGAAGTTGCATGCGTCTGCGATTTTGGCATTTCGCAGATAATCAACCGCGAAGGGGTTACAGCCCGGAGCGCTGCGTCATCGACCTACATTGCGCCCGAGCTCTTAACTCTTGTTCATCCGCTCGCATCCAATCCCATCTATCCGAAGCCAACTCCCAAATCCGATGTATACTCTTTTGGGCTTCTTTCGCTTGAGGTTTGGATCATTCAATTTCCTAACTGCAGATCATTGCTCAAATGAAGATGCAGATCCTCACGTCGGGACCTCCCGAAGGGCAAGGCGAGAAATCGTTCCATGAAGCAAAACTTCTGGAGGGATTCAGGCCGCAGAGAGCTCAGTATGATGTCTCAGAAATCGCTCCAGGAATGTGGTCCGTGCTTGATAAATGCTGGGATCCCAACCCCCAATTGCGACTGACAATGAGAGCGATTTGGGAGTCTGTGCCGTTTCAAGCTCAGCGATTTTGTGGGTCCAACCCAATCCAAAGGCCTAGCTAGGTATCAATTCCCGTATGTTGGGTAGTAAATTGATGTTACCATGACAACCTGAGTGTGAGCTAAGGCTGGCGGGGCAGGAGCCTGCCTGAGTGGGAGGCAAGGAAGACGAGGACGGTTAGATGTCTTAGTGGGCGCCTATTCGGGCGCCCATCATTGCGATCATGATCCTACGTGACCCATCCTTCCTTCGTCGCGCTCACGCTTCAGAGTTTCGTTTCTGCCAGTGTTTCGCTCTTTCTCGTCCTGCCTCCTCGATATATCTTTCGATTGGGTTTCCACGCCGTAAAAATGACAGCAGCAATGTATACTTTTTGGCGTCAGCAGTCCACGACTCGGGCTCGGAGCTTCTCTTCCCGCCTTATGCCCATGCAGGGACCGCTAGACCAAATCCGTTAAACCGGGCTGGATTTATATCCTCCTAGGAAACGTTCCGGTGCCAAGATCCGGAGAAGATCAACTTTGTTTGTGGAAGCTCGTATCGTTGCAACCGATCCCGTCCACCCATCGGTTGACGGGAAAAATGCAGGCTAGTCCAACTATGGTTTCCTGGATTTTTTCTTTCTTTCAAAGGCGTACCGGTGAATGTGCATGAGCTTCGCATTTCACGTATTTATTCTGACCTACACTACACCTTCGATCAATCAAGAACTGATACATCCGTCAAATCACTAGTCTCACTTGTACACAGGTGCACTGATGGAGTAGTGTTTCACTAAAATTCAAGTATGTCAAAATTCACAGTGAAAGTCCTACGATATTTCTGTGCGGGGAGGATTTTAAAATTTCATAAAACGTACAATTGTATGATATTTGACGACATGATGGACATCGCTTGCGATTGATGTCCGCATTTGGCCTAGAAGCTGACGCGCCTGCATCGTCGTATCCCCCGGATCCTTTACAGCTCAGCTCAATGCGCAGTGAGGGAGCACAATATAAATTATTATCAACCAAGCTAAGTAAACAGAGCAATGAAAACAACCAGAATCCCATTATCTCAACCCAGACTAAAACCTAGAGAGGACGAGGATCTCGCACCGCCGCGGTGGTCCGTCCGAGGCCGCAAGTGTCAGCCCTAGGTGCGCAAAAGCAGATCACGTCCTCAAGGTAAGTCAATGTATGATTTTTTATAGGAGAGTGGGAATGACATACGATGGCGTGGCATATGCTCTGCGTTTCCATAAGGATAGGGCTTGAAGGACGGACAGGGCTTGAAGGACGGACAGGGCTTGAGGGACAGATAGCACACCAGATACAACCTTGAAGGACCCAGTGGAAGCACCCAGATGGAAAGGAATCTTGAGGCTTGAGATGACTTGACCCAGAGGAGGCATTTGAGAGGCACTTGAGAGGCGACAATCCAAGCTTTGCATCCAAGGGGTTTGAGAGGTCTGGGAGGGTATGGAACTTGAGGTATAACTCAAAGCGTGGTTTGAGAGCTTGGGCTTGAGGCTTGGGGGAAAGGGCAATGTTGGGACGAAATGAAGGGGAGGAGGACGGAGTCGACGTGGCCAACCATCAATCACATCATGTGATCTGTCGGAGTTTGAAGGACGTCGTCAAGAGAATTCCGCCGCCAATATTTTCATTTTTGTGATATATATATGTATATATTTTCTGTGGGAGATAAGATGGCAAAAACATAAGTTCCCTAGTACTATAGAAGCCTTATAAAGACCTAGGTAAGGAGGGAGTAATTTCCAGTTGCACTGCAAGGCCAGGGCTTGGGAAGGGCCAGTGTCATACGACATCGCATAACCTCGCGTAACACTGGATAAGATCGCGGGCCGAAAAGAGGCCGTAAATACCATCTGATGCTGGACGGTTTTTAGAAAATCTTGAGAACTGTTTTGAAACTATCTTAAAAGTCCGAATTTTGAAACTTCCTTGTAAATAACTGGTTGGAATCATAAGATATGATCACTGTGAATCTTTAAGTCCACCATTATTAAAATTTCACAAAATACTGGGTTAGCTGTGTAGTCAGACTCCACGAGATTTATGATAGTCGATAAATCTTTTATATGGAGTCTGATTTCATTGGCATGTCCGATCATGGACCTGGGTTTTAGAGCGACGCGTGATTACTTCCCCACGCCCAAATTCGGACAATCTCGCCTCACCGGAACTTTGGGAACCTGCATTATTGCTGAATGAATTTAAGCAGGATAACAGAAGGATTTTCGTCTTTCAACAAAATAAATTGGATCCGAAATGCACTCGAGAGGCGTTATTTGTGTATTTGACGTGAAATGGTAATGATACACGAGAAAGACCTCAAAAATTTTCAGAGAAAGTTTCAGTGTCTGCTGATAGCTCTCAATAGATGCTCTATGTAGTTGAAATGGCTTCTAGGCCGTTGCAAGTGGCCAAATCCCGAGTATCGTCCCGATTAGGACGTGGGAACTGGTCACGTTTTCCATCAAAAACTCAGGTCCTTGATCCCACCCGCCAACAGATTCAGACTATCAAATCACCGACTTCCTTGAAAAGGTGTGTGCCATGCCGCAGAAGCA
Organism: Mycena galopus ATCC 62051; assembly: GCA_014925785.1. Lineage (NCBI taxonomy): Eukaryota > Fungi > Basidiomycota > Agaricomycetes > Agaricales > Mycenaceae > Mycena > Mycena galopus. The sequence goes on from WIQG01000465.1 coordinate 88,812, forward strand.
TGCCCGTCCACATCAACATGCGAGGAATGGACGGCCTGCTATTTACAACGTGTTCACGGCGGTGTCGTTCATCGCTCTCAATGTCTGTATATAGGTGTGAGGATCCACCTGGCGTCTTTCTTCTCCCTGCATCTGAATCGTCTCTCCATAAGGCGCATCCAGGTCCAGATTCGGTCCCTCCCTGGCATCCAAATCTATATGCATGGAAGGATATGACCGTGAGCCAGATTTCCCTCGGTCAATCAAGGTGCAGCGTCATACATTACATCCAGCACTCTGTTAGGCTCACATTGAATCAGAGGGAATACTCTCAAGAAGATTATATCTTCCCGGTGTGTCTATATTTTCTCGTGGGATACCGGATTCTCATGATTTCCAGGTGTTCGGTCATGGTGGCTCTCGTCCGTCAACTCCGTCTTACAAGAGTTTTATCCCTTCGTCTCAGCAGTCTGGAGAGCAACTGCGTTATCTGAAGGGTCATCGTCGAGGACCAGTTTCGTCCTCAGGTAACTTGGAAACCAGTGGCGTGAGGGCAGACCGTCCTACCCATTCCCCACTGGAGTCGAGCCTGAAATCTAGCGCGGGTCGACGATATTCTGGGTCGCAACCCAGTAGCTCAGTTAGACTACAAGCTGCTTCCCCACACCCTTATCCATTTGCGCACGTTCCGCGTCGGCTCGCCGAAATGCGTTGCATGCCTTCTCATGGAATTCCTACCCCGGCGTCATCGAATTCTCCCAAGAGAGCCAAGCGATCGAGACTGGTTCCAGTAAGCTATCCCCTGCCTCTATCAACGATCGAGCTGAAAACCCCGCTCCAACGCAGTTGCAACCACCTAAATCTCCCCATCCTACGAAGGTTTACACTCTGCCGTGCGGCGGTCAACTCACAGTTCCTCATGTGGACTTGTTACCGAACGTCGGTGAATTTTACGCCTTGGTATTTGAGCTAAATTTTGGAACTATAGACAGAAGAGAGCTCCAGCGGAGAAGAAACCTATTTTAGTGTGTGTATATATATGCGCTTCCTAGCAACATGTATTAATTTCTCTGCAGGGTCCTCTCTCTCCTGATGATAGCGTCCCGGTGAGCTGGATAACTCAACTCGACCGGTTTCCGCTGCCGGCGGAGGGAAATTCCAACATCTACCGCGGGAATTGGGTTCGTTCGAACGCCAGCAAGGTCCTGGTATGTTTTCTATTTCTGTCCGATCGCATATACACAGACATAGCTAGGTTTTACTCAAGAATCTCCGTACATCCGATGATGAAACTCAACTTGAAGCCTTGGAACGGGTGAGTGACGGAACACGGATGTCTAAATCATTTCCCTTAAACATTTTGAATAGAGATTACGGCGCGAAGCTTATGTCTGGAGTACACTTCGACACCACAATATCCTTCCGTTCTTCGGTCTATGTGACATCGGCGTAGGCTTACCCGCGTTGGTCTCCCCCTTCTGCAAGTTCGGAAATATTCGGAGCTATCTCAAGAAATATCCCGGCGCAAACAAGGGCTACTTGGTAGCATTATTTTCCTCCGCGGGTTTCGCAACCTAAACCGCGATTTAGGTGCTCGGTGTCGCTTCCGGACTCGAGTTCCTCCATAACAATGGTATTATCCATGGAGATCTCAAAGTGGTACGAATTCGCGGCACTCAACGAGGAGCTTTCTTTGTTTAGCTTTATCCCAGGCAAACGTCCTTGTCGACAGACGCGGCGTAGCGTGCATTTGTGACTTTGGGATTTCTAGGATGGTCGGCAGACAGGGATTTACTACGCGCAGTCAAGGGACAACACCATACAAGGCACCCGAATTGTTGGCCGACCCCAAGAGAACCACAACAACACAATCCGATATCTATTCCTTCGCTCTTCTGGTCCTAGAGGTGTCTGAATTGGCTTCCTCTTTACATTTATACTCATTGGGCGAAACAGATTCTGACGGCCGATAGACTCAAAGGACGGTTGTATGACGTTAATTCGCCCGTGCCTGCAGACGTCCTTGCTACACTACATCCTCAACGTGCAGACTACGACGCCGCCAAAGTTCCTGACCCTATGTGGAAGGTACTGGATAAATGCTGGAACATTGTACCGGAATTGCGGCCCACGATGACTTATATCCTGGATTCTCCACCTTTTTCAGCGCTGCATTCAACGTTGCCTAGGATGCTTAACGCACCGCAGTTATTTTCAGAGCTATTTAATTCGGGGGGGGACCGCTGGCCGATAGTAGAGTTACGCTGCATTTAACGTGGCCTAGGATGCTTAACGCACCGCAGTTATTTTTCGAGCTATATAATTCGGGCGGGGACCGCTGACCGATAGTAGAGTATGCTAATGCGTTTATTATACAAGTGGTTATTTCAAGGCAAGTAAATAATTGAGTAGAGTGAACGACGTGAAGAAAATGAAAATGGAGCTCATTCTCCCATTGGAGCGACTTGTCTCCGTGCAAAATTTAGTTTCGGATTCGGGTAGCTGGCTGACGAACAGATTGAACCGCACCAAGGCTGCGGAGGAGTAAATTCAAATTCCATTACAAAAAGTCAGTGCCACGTTGTAACCGCATGCCCTACTCTTGCTTTCAGCCCTTTTCTTCAAAGACAGAGGGTGTCTAGTTCGCCGACCGTTGGATATTTGGGGTCCAATTGACGCTCAACAGTTGACGAATTGATTGAAATTCGAAGACACGACAACAATTGTCAAAGCTAGGAAATATCGAAGCATTATGTATACCCAGGTGCGACACATCGTCAAGTTGTCGCAGTAAGCACATCCGACAACTGAAATGAAGTTGCCTAGATCGCTCTCAGAGCAAGCGAGATTTCCCTGGATGACTGGTTCCCCTTCGCAGGAGGAGCAAATTCGAACGTATATCGCGGAAAATTGACGTTATTCGACGGTTCTCGTATTCGAGTGCTTCCTTGCCGACTCACGATTTACTTCAGGGCTGAGCTCATTGTAGGTCGCCATCAAGATGATTCGTTATTCCGAGGAAGATAGTGGGCAAGTGGATGGAAGGTTGAGACGCGAGGTCGAAATTTGGAGGACGCTCAAGCACAAGAACGTCCTTCCATTCATTGCCTGTGCAATGACCTCGCGCCGTGGCCTGCCTTGCTATCGCCGCTCTGCGAATTCGGCCATGTCGCAAATTATATCAAGAATCATCCACATATGAGCAGGGATGACCTTGTAATTTTCGGTGCTTGTCACTATTTTGAGATTGACACCGACTTCCCAGGCTTATGGAGTTGCTTGCGGCCTTCATTATCTTCATGAAAAGAATGTCGTCCATGGGGATCTAAAAGCAGTTCGTCAGCCCCGCTGTCCTCAAGCCTGAATTTCCTGAAATTAAGTTTCCTAGCAAAATGTAGTCGTCGACCACCGAGCGTTCCGTGTATATGCGATTTTGGTTTCTCCAAGATCGTCACCGGCCAGGACTGACTACTCGAAGTGTCGGAACAGTTCCATACCTGGCTCCCGAGCTACTCTTCGTCTTCGGCGACAGGGGTGTTGACGAGCGCGCACGGCGGACAACTCAAAGCTCCGACATTTACGCTTTTGCGCTTTTAGTTCTTGAGGTACAAACGGCATATCCGTTCTTGCTGTCGAAACTGAATCATGACTGGTAGATTTTGATCGCTGGGCCACCAAAAGGACGTCCGAGCAAAGTATTCGTGGAGTTCCACGTTTTCGAAGCGCTTCGCCCACAACGGGAGGATTACAGCGCTAAGCTGGTTTCGGAGGAGATGTGGGATATGCTAGAGCGATGCTGGGATTTTAATCCTCATGCGCGACCAAATATCGGTGAAATTCTGACCTCGCCGACGTTTCTTGCGTTGAATGTCAAAGGTTTGGGAGATTGTGGGCTAAAAAAATATCGAGATGAGAGCCGGAGCGCATGAAGAGTAATTTATCGTATACGTAGGGATCGTCACAATGGCGCCAAAATTTCGGATATGATTTCGTTTGGCAGTGTTAGTAGGAATGGAGCCGCTCCTGCCGTTATCGCCTTCTCAGCTCGCAGTTCGGCAAGTGAGCGCACGAGATCGAGA
>WIQG01000466.1:0-92587 GCA_014925785.1 Mycena galopus ATCC 62051
TAATGACTTCCGCGCCTGGACTACTCATTGTTCATTCTGGGATTTACGGATCTCGTTCCAACCTCCGGTTCTTCATCCGAGTTCACGGATTCGGGTACTTGGGGATGTTACTGCACGAGCCTGGGTTTCCGGCCTGCATGTCAACCTCCGAGGACTTCCGAACTTCCGGTCGAACCTCCGAAGACTATTCTGGATTCGGGTGCTAGCCTGATACCACTATAGGAACTACCGAACTCAACCCTATTCTCCCGTCCCAGGAACACTGTCCTTGATAGGTCTATCCCTTGTGCAAAACCCGGACGTATCGGCCTCACACTCCGTGGGAACTTCCGTGTTATCCGTCCATCCGGCCATCCCTTTTACCACTTCCGGCCAACTTCGAGCATTCCAAACCTACGCTGACTATGAACCCGGATTCTAGGAGACGTTCTATACCTCCGCACGAATCTCCGGTCTTGTCCGGCAATGGTGCTCCACCTCTTATACCATCCTACGTTTCTTCCGGACTCCTTCCGGACTTCATCTTCCCTCCGGCCTAGCAATCCACAGCGCTTCTCCGGACTCTTCACATTCGATCCTCAGCGATTCTCCGATCCTCTTCCGGATACTTTACGATTGTCCTAAAAGCCCCGGCTGAGCTCCGGCCTACGTCCGGTCGCTCTCCGGCTTTCCGTCCTCCGGTTATCCTCCGGCCGCTGATTTCGGATTCTGGTGTATTCCACCTCGGATTTGCCATTACCTGTCTCTAAAACACTTACTCGACATCGGAATACTGAACCAAGATGTGCGATCACATCCGGTTCTTCCGGTTTACTTCCGGCCTTCGGCTCCGAAGTATTTGTCCTGTTCCGCGACGAACTGGCCTTCCGTATACATCCACTTGAGCCTTCCGTTCATCCGGCTCTTGTCCTTCACAATTCTCATCCTTCTGTTTGTCTTCAGGAATTCCGGATACGTCTTGTTCATAATCGAGCTCCGGACATGTTCCGTAGAACTTCCGTCTCCTCCGTGACTTGACTATCATCCCGGATTCTCCTCCGTCCATTCTCCGGACTCGTTCCATTCACTTCCGTTACTTCCGGCACTCACTCCACTTCAGTCGGAATGTACCCTGTTTCAATTCCAAGAAAAACATCAAGAAAATCATTATATACAACTCTTCTCCCGGGCAACGGTTTTGTCCGTCCAACAACCTCCGGACGCTCATTCCGCAGCTCCAACTAATCCTCCTCCTCGGACGTCGGGAGCCGCGCCTTCTCCTTTCCCTTTCCCTTCACGTCCTTCTTCTCCGGCGCATCTTCTTCCGACTCCGAGTCCGATTCCGTCTCCGAGTCGTCGGACTCGACGAGGTCGATAACCTCCGCATCTTCCGGCGGAGATGTTCCATGGCCTTTCCGAAATCCCTCCGGCCAATCCACCTTGTCGTCCGTCTTCTCCTTCTTCACTTTCTTCTTCGGCCTCGGTTCTTCTTCCGCATCCGAGTCCGCGAGTTGCTCCACCACCGCGCGCTTCCTCTTCCGTTCATCCGCCTCCTTTTCTTCTTCCGTCCGTCCCGATCCTCCCTGTCCTTCGGCGCGCCGCCGCATGTCCTCCGCGAACTGCCGGGACTCTGTGATCGCTCCTCCCATCCAGGCGTTTTCCACATCGCCTCCGTGGGCAGCCAAGGATCCGGCAACGAAGGTGGCGAGACGGGAGCTGGTCTCTTGCGTCATCCGCAACTCCCGCGTCAGGTCTCGGACCTGTGCGCTCAACCTCCGCACATCCGCACCCAACTCGGCAATCAGCGCCGCGTCCTCCTGCCTCCGCGTCCGCGCGACCGGAACCTCCGCGATTTCCGTCATCTCCGTCCGTCCTCGGGCCCGACGCGAGCTGGTGGGTTTGGTCCCGGCGGGTTTCTTGGCCGAGGACTTGCGCGTCCCCGAACCCTTGGTCCTCCCGGCGAGAGAACAACGAATCTTGCGGAGATTGCATCGAACGCACGCAGTGGCTGACGGACCGGCAGAATTTCCCGTGTCTCGGGGCTCACACGGAACCTTCGCGACTCTGCACGCTTCGCAAACTGGACCTATACGAACTTCCGTGAGTAAGGTCCGGAACTTCCGACTGCGACGCACCTTTCTTCCGGACTGCCAGAACTTCCGCTTCCTCCGTCTTCTTTCCCTTCAACGTCTTCTTCTTCTCCGCCAATTCCTTCAACTTCCGTTTCATATCCGCTTTTCTTTCCGTCCGCTTCCGCTTTTCCTCCTTCAATCTCGCTACCTCCATCGGATCCTCCTCACTGGAATCCTCGTCCAGTGAGCTCTCGTCGTCTCCCTCCGAGCCGGCGGGAGTCGGAGATCTATCCAGACCCGGGTAGTGTGAAGGTGGAACTGGTGCCTCCTCCGGCGGCACAAAGCGGGTGAGCAGGAGTTGCTCAATTCGCTGTTCGCGAACCTCCGCCCTCCGCTCCGTTTCTTCGGCCCGACTCAGCATCCTCAGCAGCAATTCGGTGACGGCAGGTGAACCGCCGACATCGACTTGCGCTCCTTGCGGAACCTCCGCACGCTGTCCGCCCTCCGGTACCGTCCCTCCTTGTGTATCCGATCAATTCACGTCCGATTCCGAAAACTGACTCGCCACGTACCTTGGCCTACGGCCGCAGCACCACCGCTGCCCCCAACGCCACCGACACTGCCGCCCACGTTCTCCACCCTCGGCGTCACCCCCGTCTCCGTCACCTCCGACGGAGGTGTCTCCCGCCGGACGATGTTCTCGTCCGCATCGGCTCCGTTCCTGCTGTCGTTCGGGTGTCCGGACATCGGTAGTAGTGGTGAGAGGAAAGAAGAAAATTTTCTCTTCCCACGATCACGCTCACAACTATAAACCTGGTACTTGGCTTATCGGCTCTGCCACCTCGGCATTCGGTTTTCTCCGACTTTTCAGTCATCACGGATTCCATTCGGACAACTCGGTCCTCGGTCTTTTCGGCCCTCCTTGTCATCTTATAAAATTCCTTATCATTTATTTTTCACCATCCTCACCACGTGACGCGACTCTTCCGTCCTCCGTGTCCTCCGTCCGTCTTTCGGTCCAGCATTACCTTTGCGATTCACTTGTCCTTGGTTCCTTTGGTTCCTTTGGTTCCTTGTGGGCAAGGAACCGTAAAAGGGGGATACTGTTACGCCCGTGCAACTCCAGGACCACTCCCGACCAACATCCGGCCGCCTCCGGCCTAACCTCCGGCATTCTTCGCCACTTCCGGATCTTCATCCGAACCTCCGGTCCTCCGACTTCCGTCTTCCGTCTTCCGGCTCCGGCCTCGGAAGTATCACGGAACTTCCTCGGACTCTCCACACGACACCAAGTCCACGCGGTGTCGTATCCGATGGTTTCACAAGTCATCCGACTTACCATCACATCCTATGTTCTTATGCACTATGCTCCACATGCTTTCCTTTATTGTCCTTATTGTTATACAACTTGTCTTATTGTCTTTTTAGTTACTTCTCTCCGCATCCGGACTTGCCCCGTAAATATTATAAATATGTAGTACAGTCTTGGATGTACCTCAGTTTGATTATAAACGTTTGCTCCGTACCAAACCAACTTCCGGTCGAACTCCCGAACTTCCAATACTCCCGACTTAACGTTGTAACGTTGTCCCTGTCTTGGATAACTCGTCCGGTCGTCATTCTTTACTTCCGCCTCTTCCGGCTTCCTTGTCTCGACAACCTACCTCGTCCGACGTCCGGACGTGACCTCCGTCCTTCATCCGACGTCCGGACTTGCTCCGACTTCTTGTAGTCTCGGCTCCGAATCTTGCCTTGACTCCGGCCTTCCGGATATCCGTCCGGCCATCCGAATTCCCGTCCGGCCTTCACCCAACTCGTCCGGCCTTCACCTTACTCGTCCGGCCGACGAGCGAAGTCTTTCGATCATCTACGTTGTCACCCTTTCCTATTCAAGTTGCCAGCAGTACAATCCCCACTCATCCTTAACCCCCTGTGGTGTAGTGGTTTCAATATCCGTAGTTCCAGATCACTGACCTCCGTTAACTTCTGCACTTCCGTTAACATCCGTCCAGCTCCGTCCTCCGGCCTTCCGTCCTTCCGGCCTTCCGTCCTTCCGGTCCGGACATCCTTCCTCCGGAACCTACTTCCTCCTCCTCTCTTATTCCTCCTTCCCCGACACGGATATAACACACTATCCATCATGATCAGATTTTATCTCAATTTGAACCATATCATCATCTACCCACAGAACACGCCGTTTTCAAGCATCTTCTTCAGGGCGGTCGCCCCATTCGGACAGATCTAGATCACCGTGTAGTCACGGACCGCATCTGGAGTGTCCTCACTTCTCTGTGGAATGAGAGACCGCCGTCACGGCCAGCGATGCACGATGTCCTCGTCACTCTGGCGACAATGTACGCGAGCTGTTGAATCCATCATGACCGTCGCCCTACACATCTGCAGACGAATTCAAGATGAATGCGAAAATGAGTATAGTGTTTCCAGTCCGGTCGGTCCTCAGCTACTACAATGCAGTAAACATAACAACACTTGGTTTCAGTGTATAGTCCCCTCAAAAATTCGACTTCCGTATTCCGCTCGTTGTATGCCCAAAATAATTTCGAGCGGAGAAGAAACTACTTTCGTGAGCGTTATACGTATCTGAACGTCTCTAATGCGAACAATTTTCAGGAAACGTCAGCCCCCCAGCTCAGAGACCTCCACGGCCTCATAAAACAAGACGACGCATACCCTTTCGCCGGCGGAGGCAACTCCAATATTTACCGCGGCAAAATGAACATCGATGGACGGAGGATTCGCGTGCGTTTTCGGCCCTCGATGGACGTTGTATCCGAATAGCCAACAGGTTGCCATGAAAATGATTCGCGTTTCCGATGATGGCTCCGGCCAACAGGAAGAGATGTTGCGGGTGGGTCCCATGCTAGAACCATGGAACATCATGTTGATCCTAGCTAGCGGTTGAAACGCGAGGTTGAAATTTGGAGAGACCTTAAACACCAGAATATCCTCCCGTTTATCGGAGTATGTGAAGATCTCGCTCCGCTGCCAGTTCTGATATCGCCATTTTGTAAATTCGGGCATATTGCAAACTACCTCAAGAAGAATCCTGGGGTGCATAAGGAAGAACTTGTACGTTTAGGACATGCTCCCCAATGTATACGTGCTTCCATCTTTCTAGGTGCTCGGTGTGGCCTCGGGGTTGCAGTTTCTGCATGACAATCAGGTAGTTCACGGGGACTTGAAAGTGGCAAGTGGGATTCCCCTCGTCCCTACAGCTTATATTGACATCGCACCTAGCAAAACGTGTTGGTCAATAAGCGCGGTGTACCGTGTATATGTGACTTTGGCATCTCCAAGATCCTCAGTCGCCGGGGCTATACAACCTCAAATGTCGGAACGGCACCATATATGGCGCTCGAGCTGTTTTTCGTCGTCGATGGGCTTGGAACTAGCTCACAAGCCTCGTCACCCGGGAGTACAACCAAGAGCTCGGATGTATATTCATTCGGTCTCTTGGTTCTAGAGGTGTGCCTCTTTCCGGTGTAGCATTGCTGTAATAAAGCCAAGTTTACAGATCCTCACTGCCGAACCGCCAAAGGCGCGGCCTCACCAACCAATCGTTACTGCCAAAATTCTTGCCAGCCTGCGACCTAAGTGGGGCGACTACGACGAGAGAAATGTGTCTGAAAGGACGTGGTCTGTTCTCGACCGATGTTGGGCGTTCGACCCGCTGGTTCGCCCGAACATCTCAGAGGTCCTAAGTGACCTGACTGACTCTTTTGTCCGAGAGTTCCACCTGAAGCATTGAAAGGCGGAGAGCTGGACACATCAAGAGTTACGGTGGTAAGCTTTAAAGCACGGTTATAGACGGGTATTTACTAGGAATATAGTAGCTTCAACATTACGCGACCGGGTAGTGGGCTACCTACGCACTTTGACCTCGGGTGCCTTGGACATAATTGATTATGCATATGTGTATGGGCCCCCAAATGAACACATGGATCCTGTGAATGAGTAAGGGCCCTTTTCGCGAATTTATGAGGTGTTGATGGCTCGGCGAATTGATTTCGGCGGTAATTCCGAATCGAGAATAATCGGCCTAGTGGGCCACCCAGCAAAATTGTTCTCGCGCTGCCCGGATGTGTCCCGGGTTCTTCTCGGGCACTACTACATGTACTCAACCTGATGTAGCGAACGAACGAGTCTGTCCGTGAACCCAGTCCGCCTTCCCCTCTTCAAACTGTCTCGTGGGCCTGGCGTCTTCCTATCATATCGTATCCTTGGGAAACAGATCCCTCCTCCGATCTGCGGCACCGCCGTCAAGCTGAGGCGAGTCCCGACATCCACTCGCCACCCCCACGACGAACGGAGACACGAAAAAGCAAGGAGGGAGCGGACTCGGGCTGGCACGCGTGGACGGCGAGCGGCTATGGCCCGGCAATATAGTCCGGCGGGAAGGGCATGGCTGTAGTGCCACAACGAGTCGGCGCGTCTACTGCAAATCCCGGGGCGGAGAAGGAAGATGCTCGAAGGGTGTGGGGCGGCAACGCAGAGGAGCGCCTTCTCTCGTCCATCTCCATCGCAGCGTCGCACGCGCTAAAACTCTCCCCTCCCCTCTATTCATCCCTCTCAGCATCTCTCCCATTCGCTCTTCTCGCCGCACAGCGCGGCAATATCCCCCGTCCTTGCGTTGAGGAAGGGAGGTAGGTAGGTAAAGGCGGGAGCGGCCTGGAAAGAGACGCATGACCTCCCAAATTCGCAGCGTGCATAGTGGACAAGCGGGCATTGGATGGGATGGTGGCGCCGACGTCGGCGGGCATTGCGTGCAGTGAGACGAGGAACGTCTTGGGAGGGGCAAGAGGGCGGGATGGATGGATCTGTATATCGACGACGCCGGCAGCAAGGTAGTGAAAGAGAGTGCGTTGCGGCCCTTGATTCTCGAGGTCGTCCATCTCCTGGATGCGAGTCGTCGCACGAGCGCTTCCCCTCTTCCCACTTCCCTCTCCCCTCCCTCCTCCCGTCCCTCTCTCCTCGCCCTCCTCTCCACTCTCCTCTCACCCCCATCTCGTACACCTCCCACCCACCTCGCTCTCCTTCCCCTCATCGAAGATAGTCTCCACCGCACCACAACCAAAACCCCCACCCCAACACCAAGCAACACCCCCACCACGAACGCACCCACGCGGCCCCACCCCGTTCTCGTTCCGCCCCGCCCGCGTCTCCTCGCGCCGCGCTCTCCCTCTAGATCTTCGTATTCGCCCCCGCTCTCGCCCCCGCTCTCGCCCCACTCGCCCTTCACCCCAATAGCGCGCAAGCCACTCGAGCCACTCCCCGCCCCCGCCCCCGCCCACGCACGCACCACCACCTCCCGCGCGAGCGCAAGCAGCGAAGGCAGGTGCAGCGGGTTGCGGTCCGCACGCACGTTCCTGTACGCGTATACGTGCTGCTTCTGTGCGTGAGATTCGGGTGCGCGTACCCGTCGGGAAAAACGGATATTATACGCGCGGTGCCTTCTCCGTCTCCGTCTCGGCGCACGGACGGGGGCAGCGCAGGTGTACGGCGAGGCGGGGGAGCGAGGATGGGTCTCAATCCGCCCTCAGCTCGTCGGCGCGAGCCGCAGAATGCCGCTCGGGCTCATGAGGAGCCACCCCTCCGTCCACCTTCGCATCCGCATCCGCGTAGAGATCCCCGCCCCCCGCGCCCCAGCACCTCACAAAGCATGCCGCCGCGTCCGTGCGTAGCTTGCGCGCGCGCCGGGGCGGACGAGATGGAGGCCGGGAAGGGCAAGGGGGGGCGGCTGCTCGTGTTTGTGCTCGTGCCCGTCTCCATGGTGCGGTCGCGCTCGTACTCGCGCTGATGCTTGGTGCGACCGCGCTCGATGTACTGGGGAAGTTTGGCGGGGAGGCGCGCGGTGCGGGGACGTCGAGAGCTGCGGGTGACGAGGGAGCAGACCAGGAAGAGTGCGGGTCAAGTGCGATCGCGATCCCGGAGTCGTTGGGGGCGTCTTCCTCCTCGTCTTCGTCTGCGTCCGCATCGCTATCCGCAACTGAGCGCGGGTGGCGACAATGCGGGCGATAGGCGGGCTCCGGGGCGAGCACGATAACAGGCACGAGGCGCCGCAGTGTCGGGTATGATGCTTACCTGTCTCGGGAAGGGAAGGGAAGGAAAAGGTGCTGCTGCCGTTCCGCCGCATAGAATCCAGTCAAAATGCGGATGTAGTAGATACGGTAGATGTCGAATAAGGCGCGACGAAGGGTAACGTAGAATCCACAGTCAGCGAGTTCGAGGTAGATGCGGATGTCGACAGGACAGACGAAACGTTACACGAGAACGGGTACGTGGAGGATGGCGAGGCCGGCGGGAACGATGAGCAGGGCGGTGTGCAGCGGCACCTCGGGGCCCGCGAGCAGAGCGGTGAGCAGTTCCTCTTGGAGGAGAGGAGAGGAGTGGAGGCGCGAGGAGCGCAGACAGGTCGCGGAAGGGCTCCAGGATCCGGTTTTCAATGGCTGCGATGTCGAGCTGTGCACACAAACAGTCGTCAGCCGACTGCGTGCGAGCGAGAAGGGGGAAAGGAAAGGAAGGGAAACGTACCTGCTAGATATTCTCCCCAGCGCAACGAGCTCTATGTTGTGTCTTTTGGTTCCGTGAGCGTTTGAGTTAGACTCATCATCGTAGCCGTGGTTATCCTGCACCTGCCACTCAATCGACGCACGAAGCACCCGGAAACCGTCTTCGTCGACCCACGCATTCGAGTCCAGTGCATCCGGATGACCGACAAACAGCGCAGCAGTGGCTACATCCGGGCGCCGAAGCACGAGCAGGCGAGTCCGCGGTCCCTTAGCCCTCGTATTCGGACGCCGTGCTTGCTTTCGGGATGTCGTAGCTTGGGGACGTTCCATTCGTGAGCGAGCCAAGCGTTTTGCGGCCGTGGGTGCGGATATTTCAGTCTTGCCTCGAGTCTTAGAGTATTCTTGAGAGGATGGAGAGAGGAAGACGCGTCTCGCGACAAATGATGGGATGTAAAGCCGATTGATGGCCGTCGATTCTCCAAAAGGAAACGATGGTTGAGACGACCCGCTTTCGTCAACAAAGCTCCAAGGCAGAAGCAAAAGAACTATTAAATACCAGGCCCCTCCTCGACAGAGAGGAAACCGGCCTGCAGGGAGGAACCGCAGAGGAACCGCAGAAGGCGGCAGCGACGTAACCGGTGTTGACCGTCTGGGAACAAGCACATCTGTGCGTATCAATCGATTAATATCCGATAAGAGCGTAAACATGGCCGGAAGCCGCCAATCTGCCGGAGCAGCGCTAGGACCTCGGCGCTCCACACCACTGGATTATTGCATCGCCGTCGTAGTCCTCATGGCCGTGGACCAACGGCAAAGCAGTTGAAAAACGAGTTGTTGAACTCCATTTCCAACAGGACTACCCCATTTTTCTTTTCTATCTTTAAATCGGAGCTCAATCATGTATCGAGTCTTCGCTGTCAGTGCGAGATCTCGTACTGTCAATCCAAGTTTGGCCGCCACGTAAGTACTGCATCCGAATAATACGGCGACCACGCAATATCCTCAAGTCCTCACTCTGGGCACCACAGCTCCTACCCTCCAACCTACCACTGACCACTGAGCTGCAAAAAACAACTGATCTACATTTTGAATGGGACTGTAGTGGTTAAATCGGGAGCCCGATACGGAAGCGTTGCTGTCAGCTGGCTGTCACCTTCCAAGCGTCACATCAATCTAAGTTCGACGTTAACGTACTGGACCATCGCTCCCGTCACACAGCCATCTATCTAATTTAAAGCGCAACGTGCTCCGTGCATGTTCTCCCACCCTTCCTCTTGTACTCCCAAGTCTACTGCAGCAACATATTCCTTTTGGTCAGTTCTGTCTCCCATGTGACCTTTGTGACTAGCTAATATAGTGCTGTTGTTCTTACATATCCAGACGTACTCAGAATGGCTATGCCTCACCAACCTGGTGGCACTCACACTGTCAATGTGGAAGGTGCGAGAGAAATCTATTCGGACACTGAAATCAGTACTTATTTTGCCCAGGAGGCAAAGGTGGCCCTGGTGGACTGGGTCAAAGTGCTGGACAGGGTGGTCGTGGAGGTGATGCACATGGTCCAACTCTGAATATCACAACTACTGCTGTGCATGTTCAGGGTGGAGCAGAAATAAATATCCAGCACCGTGATGTCCTCCTCAACTGGCTTTCACCTATCAATTTCTTTCTACAACATGCAGATATTTCACAAATGCGGGAGAAGGGAACTGGGGAATGGCTGCTTGCACATCCTCTTTTCAAAAACTGGGAATCTGGTTTGGGACATATCCTTTGGTGCCATGGAATTCGTATGTAATTCATCACCGTCATAGCTTCCAGGCTAACCAAGCTGCAATTTCCAGCTGGTGCTGGGAAAACAGTACTTGCGTGCGTCAATTCTCCACATTGAGTGGGTGCTAATAATTATGAAAATCCTAGATCAATGGTTGTGGATCATCTTGGGATTGCACGTGGAAATAACAGGGATATTGGCGTAGCTTGCATTTATCTGAACCATAAGGAAGTGGAGAACCAAACACCATCTAATCTTCTGGCAGCTCTCTGGAGACAGCTGGTATTTGGCAGGGACATTGGTTCCATTGCAGAAAATTTATACAGGCAGCACCGGGAGAAGCACACTGTACCATCACTGCAGGAAGTTGTCAGCATGCTCAGCTCTTGCCTCAAGGAGTTTTCACAGGTCTTTATTGTCATTGATGCCATTGATGAATATCCTGAGGATCAACGTTTCATGCTTCTCAAACTTCTTGCAGAACAGATGGGTCTCACTGTCAAAGTGAACTTGATGGTCACTTCTCGACCGCATGTGTCTGCAGGCTCTACTCTCCCAAATGTGGAAACTCTAGAGATTGGTGCAATGCCAGAGGATATTCAAAAATTTGTCAATGCACAGATTGATTCATCATCCCGCCTGTCTAAGCATGTCCAGAGGCAACCCAAGCTACGAGAAGACATTCATTCAAAAATCAGCAGTAAATCTGCTGATGGAATGTAAGCTGTGATGAATTGTTGTTGAAAGGAAGCTGAAATAAATTCCAACCAGGTTCCTTCTTGCCAAGCTTCACATTGATTCCTTGACCACAAAGAATACAATCCGGGAAGTGCGAGAAGCTCTGAATACCCTCCCAGAGAGTCTTTATGGCAGCTATGAAATTGCGATACTGCGAATTGATGCTCAGAGCAATGCAGACAGAGAGACAGCTCACTCAACCATTACTTGGGTTGCAAATGCAAAGAGACCATTAACAGTTGAAGAATTACAAGTTGCTCTTGCTGTGAAACCAGGCATGCGAAGGCTGGATGAGGAAGATTTATGGACATTGATATTATTCTCTCTGTCTGTGCTGGGCTTGTCATTGTGGACAGAGAATCTTCTGTGGTGCGACTTGTTCACTATACCACACAGGAATATGTGGACAGCATTCAGGCCCTGCTATTCCCAGATGCACAAAGGGAGATAACATACACTCTGCTGATATTTCTGGCCTTTGATGGATATCCACATTCATCATGGTGCTGGGGGAATTTACCTCCTCTGGTTGAGTATTCACAGTATTGCCTTGCGCATGCTGCTGGTCAGCCTGAAGTTCAACTTAAAGAAATACTTCTCACCTTTCTTGGTCGGGCTTTTCGATGGAAAAAAGTGATGGATCAGAAAGTGCCATGGGAGGATAAGTGGAATTCCCCACCATGGAATTATGCATATGGGCCATCAGAAGCTTCCGCATTGTGGATTGCAGCAGCTGCAAACCTTGTGGAAACTACAAAGTTCCTGTTGGAAAAGGAACCTTTCTTACAGCATTCAAAGAACTCAGAGATCATTGTGGCTTCATACTATGGTCACATGAAGATTGTCGGCATCCTTCTTGACAAGGGTGCCGATGTCAATGCAGCAGGGGGAGAATATGGGGCTCATTGCAGGCTGCTGCCGCTGGAGGCCACACAGAGATTGTCGGCATCCTTCTTGACAAAGGTGCCAATGTCAATGCAGCAGGGGGAAGATATGGGAGCTCATTGCAGGCCGCTGCTGCTGGAGGCCACACAGAGATTGTCGGCATCCTTCTTGACAAGGGTGCCGATGTCAATGCAGCAGGGGGAGAATATGGGAGCTCATTGCAGGCTGCTGCTGCTAGAGGCCACACAGAGATTGTCGGCATCCTTCTTGACAAGGGTGCCGATGTCAATGCAGCAAGGGGAAAATATGGGAGCTCATTGCAGACTGCTGCTGCTGGAGGCCACACAGAGATTGTCGGCATCCTTCTTGACAAGGGTGCCGATGTCAATGCAGCAGGGGGAAGATATGGGAGCTCATTGCAGGCTGCTGGTGATGGAGGCCACACAGAGATTGTCGGCATCCTTCTTGACAAGGGTGCCGATGTCAATGCAGCAGGGGGATCCTATGGGAGCTCATTGCAGACTGCTGCTGCTGAAGGCCACACTGAGATTGTCGGCATCCTTCTTGACAAGGGTGCTGATGTCAATGCAGCAGGGGGAAGATATGGGAGCTCATTGCAGGCTGCTGCTGCTGAAGGCCACACTGAGATTGTCGGGATCCTTCTTGACAAGGGTGCTGATGTCAATGCAGCAGGGGGAAGATATGGGAGCTCATTGCAGGCTGCTGCTGCTGAAGGCCACACAGAGATTGTCGGGATCCTTCTTGACAAGGGTGCCAATGTCAATGCAGCAGGGGGAGAATATGGGAGCTCATTGCAGGCTGCTGCTCAAAAAGGCCACACAGAGATTGTCGGTATCCTTCTTGACAAGGGTGCCAATGTCAATGCAGCAGGGGGAAGATATGGGAGCTCATTGCAGGCTGCTGCTCAAAAGGCCACACAGAGATTGTCGGTATCCTTCTTGACAAGGGTGCCAATGTCAATGCAGCAGGGGGAAGATATGGGAGCTCATTGCAGGCTGCTGCTCAAAAAGGCCACACAGAGATTGTCGGTATCCTTCTTGACAAGGGTGCCAATGTCAATGCAGCAGGGGGAAGATATGGGAGCTCATTGCAGGCTGCTGCTGCTGGAGGCCACACAGAGCTTGTCGGCATCCTTCTTGACAAGGGTGCAGATGTCAATGCAGCAGGGGGAGAATATGGGAGCTCATTGCAGGCTGCTGCTGCTGAAGGCCACACAGAGATTGTCGGGATCCTTCTTGACAAGGGTGCCAATGTCAATGCAGCAGGGGGAGAATTTGGGAGCTCATTGCAGGCTGCTGCTCAAAAAGGCCACACAGAGATTGTCGGTATCCTTCTTGACAAGGGTGCCAATGTCAATGCAGCAGGGGGATTCTATGGGAGCTCATTGCAGGCTGCTGCTGCTAGAGGCCACACAGAGATTGTCGGCATCCTTCTTGACAAGGGTGCCGATGTCAATGCAGCAAGGGGAAAATATGGGAGCTCATTGCAGACTGCTGCTGCTGGAGGCCACACAGAGATTGTCGGCATCCTTCTTGACAAGGGTGCCGATGTCAATGCAGCAGGGGGAAGATATGGGAGCTCATTGCAGGCTGCTGGTGATGGAGGCCACACAGAGATTGTCGGCATCCTTCTTGACAAGGGTGCCGATGTCAATGCAGCAGGGGGATCCTATGGGAGCTCATTGCAGACTGCTGCTGCTGAAGGCCACACTGAGATTGTCGGCATCCTTCTTGACAAGGGTGCTGATGTCAATGCAGCAGGGGGAAGATATGGGAGCTCATTGCAGGCTGCTGCTGCTGAAGGCCACACTGAGATTGTTGGGATCCTTCTTGACAAGGGTGCTGATGTCAATGCAGCAGGGGGAAGATATGGGAGCTCATTGCAGGCTGCTGCTGCTGGAGGCCACACAGAGATTGTCGGCATCCTTCTTGACAAGGGTGCCGATGTCAATGCAGCAGGGGGAAGATATGGGAGCTCATTGCAGGCTGCTGCTGCTGGAGGCCACACAGAGATTGTCGGCATCCTTCTTGACAAGGGTGTCGATGTCAATGCAGCAGGGGGAACATATGGGAGCTCATTGCAGGCTGCTGCTGCTGGAGGCCACACAGAGATTGTCGGCATCCTTCTTGACAAGGGTGCCGATGTCAATGCAGCAAGGGGAAAATATGGGAGCTCATTGCAGACTGCTGCTGCTGGAGGCCACATAGAGATTGTCGGCATCCTTCTTGACAAGGGTGCCGATGTCAATGCAGCAGGGGGAACATATGGGAGCTCATTGCAGGCTGCTGGTGATGGAGGCCACACTGAGATTGTTGGCATCCTTCTTGACAAGGGTGCAGATGTCAATGCAGCAGGGGGAACATATGGGAGCTCATTGCAGGCTGCTGCTGCTGGAGGCCACACAGAGATTGTCGGCATCCTTCTTGACAAGGGTGCCGATGTCAATGCAGCAGGGGGATTCTATGGGAGCTCATTGCAGGCTGCTGCTGCTGGAGGCCACACAGAGATTGTCGGCATCCTTCTTGACAAGGGTGCCGATGTCAATGCAGCAGGGGGAGAATATGGGAGCTCATTCCAGGCTGCTGCTGCTGGAGGCCACACAGAGATTGTCGGCATCCTTCTTGACAAGGGTGCCGATGTCAATGCAGCAGGGGGAACATATGGGAGCTCATTGCAGGCTGCTGCTGCTAGAGGCCACACAGAGATTGTTGGCATCCTTCTTGAAAAGGGTGCCGATGTCAATGCAGCCAGGGGTGAATATGGCACTGCACTGGCGATTGCCTCAAATCATGGTCACAATAAAATTGTCAGCATGCTGTTGGAGTGGGGTGCCCAGCTTTTTGTTGCAGTGCAAAACGCACCAGATCTACACTAGTGAGCCTGACTGTAAATTTTCATATCAGCCTCTTATATACTTCTCTATCAGGTGTTGGATATTTCTTTTGGGACTTTAGAAGTACTTGGGTAGGAAGCAACCCAGTGACATACATGATATCACAATATATATCAGAGCAACTTTCTTTTACTATGCTCAAAATGTTGCAAATATATAGCATAGTAGGAAGGTTCTTTACACATTCTATGGAGCAGAACCTTGAAAATCTAAAATATTTATTTGGCACAATGGTTTCGCCATTTGGTGGCTGTGCCATGGCAGTGTTCAGCCATCAAAGTACTATTGCCGGTCTTCCTGTGCTCCTTGCTGCATCCTTGTCCCTTCCTACTATGCCCAAGGGCTCCAGAAAGTGATCCACTGGTCTCAGAGGCTCCGATGGGATGTTCTTGGCTATCCAGTCCCACCCTAATACCTCTGGATCCTCTGATGAGAGGCAATTTTGCCCACTGCCTCTTTCCCAAGGTGACTCGATCTTTGATAACTCTTCAGCCCATGGCAGTCTCGCCAAAGATGCGCTCACACCAACAAAAATGATCTGGTTGCAGAGGCACTTCAACTCTGTCTATTTGCTGATTTTTCCTGTGTGCAAATCACTATGCTTGTGTCTATTAGCTGGGTGCCACCAGACCGATTGCTGAGTTTGCCGTGAAACGGTTTCATTCCCACCGTGGAGTACAAGGAAGAGATTTGGATATTGCCAGGGCTGAATGGGAGAAAAGAAAGCCTAAGGTTTACACTTTTAAAAAAACTCTCACAGCAGTGAGGCACACTAACTTTGAAATTTTTGACCCCAAATTTCGCTATTTTTTAACCCTAGCCTAGAGTTACCTCTATCTTTGTGGGTTGAAAATTTTGAAGGTAAACCAACCCTATGTTCCTGCTAAATCTCGAAGATCTAAGGGTTTTGCTCAAAAATGTGATTTGACATAAAATTCCATAACCATACAAGTTTTTGTGTGCCAATAGAAAACTGTAATGGAACTATGTACTTATTTATTATACTATGCCTGTTATTTAACTTGGAGCCTTCATGTATTTAATTATCTACTTTGACTTGTTCAAGCTACCACCAATCAACAATTGATCTTGATGGTATCTTTCTCATGGTTTTACCTTCAACAAGTGACACAACCACCAATGCTATGCTAGCAGCACGGATCCGCTGGTGCTATGTTTGAGGCTGTGATTCTGAGTACAAGTGAGTCATATGGTTCTGACTCACTTCTGCAGTATATAGGGGGAGTCTCTGCCTCTTGTCGAGACATATTACATACTTTGCTAATACCTCTGTCACGATTTGACCCTCTGTTTTATCATCCATCTAAGTGCTCAGGGATAAGATCACAGTCTTAAGTGCTCATACCATAAGATGAATTTGTCAAAGTCATGAGACAAGGATGAGTCATTGACCAGAATAGAACACCAGGAGGGAAACAGCATGCATGACATCATGCCTCATGGAACACTTGCGCATCAGGAAGGCATGCTGTTACAGAACACTTCCCATGCTGCTACAGGATAGTTCACACACCTATTATGCATGTACAGTCGAACCCCTTGTAATCCATACACCTGAAAACCCATAACCCCTTGAAACCCATGGATTTTTCTTGTAACCATGCCAGTGGGCGGGCAAAACCCATACATTTGTAGAGACCTATGATCCATAGCAATTTCCAGGGGCAGAGACCCATAACATTACTAAAAAAGGAAATTCCATGATGATCAGATTTAATAAAATTTTCATTTTCTCCCCGAAATACACGCAAAACCATGGAAGAAGGCATTGCGCTCCTCAAAAAAGGCTTCACTGCCCTCAAAAAACATGTCCGCAAATGCAGGACTGCGCTCGAGGACCAGCTCGAGTGCAATGACATCCTCAATGGCACAGATGATGCCTGGCTGGATGGTCCCGCCAATATGGTCGACAAGCAGGCGCTGGATATTCTCGAAAAGCCTCCAACTACGAATGACTCAGGGCTCAGCCAGGCCCTCCAAGCCGTGGTGCAGCACATGAAGGAGTTTGCAGCCAGCATCAAGACTTCTGTGGCCGTCCCATCAAAAATGGTGCACCTCCCGGGCCCCAAAAGAAAGAGTTTGTGCTCAAAACCCTCCTCTTCCACTGCATACTGAGCACTTGAAGGGGCTGACCATAAGCCTGTCATCCCACCTGACAAGACACTGGGCAAAAAGAAGCCTGTCAAGCCTGTCTTCACGCATGCTAAAAACACAACACTCGAGCAGCGAATTGAGATTCTCGACGGGCACCATGCCAATGGGGGCAACCAGATGAAGACAGCAAAGCACTTTGCCCCCCAAGTACCCCAATCTGCATCTCAAGCAGCCCAAAATTGCTGATTGGGTGAAGAACGAAATCCGTTTCCGCAGTGAGCACGCCGAGAGTGTGTTGAAGAAGGTCAAGCACACGTGCCAGACTCAGCATCCTCAGGTCATGGAGATACTCGAGCTGTGGGTCGAGCAGGCCATGCATGATGGCATCGACATCAGTGGTGAGGTTTTGCGCCAGAAGTGGACCGCATTTGCAGACCTTTGTGGCATACCCAAGGAGGATTGACTGGCACTGAGCTCAGGATGGCTAGGTCGCACCAAGGACAAGTTGGGGCTGTGCGAGTTCAGGCGGCATGGCGAGGCTGCTTCGGCGAATCCCGAGGTCGTGGAGGACGAGAGGAAGAGGGTGCGGGAACTGATTAAGAAGGGCAGGTTCAAGGCATGCGACATCTACAATATGGATGAGACCCGGCCTTTTTTATGGGTGTGTCTCCTCCTAATTCTCAGACGAGCCTTGCTAACGAGCCTCTGGTAGGTTCCCTCCGGATCGTGGGCTATCAACAAAGGCTCATAGCGGTGTGAAGGGAAATAAGGTTCGGCTTACATATGCCTTCACAGTGAATGCAGACAGTTCTGAGAAACTCAATGCCCTCATCATTGGCAAGGCCAAGCAGCCCCGCTCTTTCCAGTGTCGCACTGCGCGCACCCTCGGCTTCTTGTATCGGAACAATGCGAAGGCTTGGATGACAACCGTTTTATATCAAGAATGGATTACCAATTGGGACGCCGAGCTCCGACTTGCTGGCTGCCACATCCTCCTTCTTCGAGACAACTTCAGTGCACACAAACCCCCGAATGAGTTGACCAACATCACCATCGAGAACTTCTCTGCCAACCTCACAGTCCACGTCCAGCCCCTTGACCAAGGGATTATCCGGTGCTTCAAGGCCCATTATCGCTCGCGCTTCATCCAGCGCGCTATCAACAACTACAACAAGGGTGTTACACCAGGCCAGATCTACAACATTGACCAGCTCCAGGGAATGCGCCTTGTGGCATTGGCGTGGGACGAAGTGAGTGCGACAGCGATCAAGAATTGCTGGATGCATGCCAGCATTCTTCCCGACTCCGTCTGGACATTGACACAGCCCTCCCCTACCATTCCCATCTCCTCCCTTCTCAACCCTGTTCGCAAAGCTGAGCAGAACCTTGGTGGCCGCCTTGATGCCCTTGAGGAGCGCCAGGTACTCCAGCGCGCCAACCGCATGGCAATCAAAGATCTTGTGCACCCCGAGAATGAGCGGGACTCAGAGCAGGCAAATGATAAGGACAACTACGATGCTGTGGTCACTTCTCACAGTGCACAGAGCGCTTCAGACGCTGCCAGTGGTAACGACAACATTGATGATGATGCGGACCCCACGACTCGCCCCACCCGCCATGAGGCCCTGAGCGCGGCTGCAACACTGCAGAGCTTTGTGACCACGCTCGGTGATGAATACTTACGCAAGCTTGACGCTCTCCTCACCACTTTCGGACACCAGACGCAGCTCGAGGCCACAAATGCCATGTCGGATACCACAATCACCGATTTCTTTACTAGAATCAATTAGATATTGCTACAATATTTGCTATATACAGTGCAAATCTTGTGTAGTTGCGAAAAGATTTTGTTTTCGGAAAAATTCTATTGACCCATACCCCCCAAAACCCATACTTTGGTGCTTCCACCGAGAGTTATGGATTATGAGGGGTTCGACTGTAGTTCATTTCATGTATATACTTAGCTATAATTCACATGGTTCGTTGTACAGTATGAAGTAGGGTAGTATTCACACCACCCAATCCTTGAGTGTATTACACCTCTTGGATGCGAGGCTTGTCTGTGTCAACATCCCCCAGGACCAAACACATCTGTGTGACCTTGAGTTGAGCCGCTAAGCTCAATTGCTATCCTCTGTAGCGAACGAAGCACTGCAAAAACTGCAGAAAAGGTAGCTGGAGCTACCCAATAAGGTATCCTGGAGACCACAAAAATGGGAGGCTTCAAAGCCAATTGCACTCGGCATTGCAGAGGCCACCAAGGAAGACTGCAAATTGCTCTGGAGAGCGTGCTAACAGGATGAGGATGGCAATACAGCAATGGGATACAAACAGGTAATGAAGCTCATAGCATGGGAGTCAAATACTCACACCAAAAATAGAAAAGTTTCATGATACACAAAAACTGATAATGAAACCTGAGGCAATTTTGTCATTGGTCTGGCATTTTCCGGGACCAATGGCAAAATTGCCTCAAGTTTCTGTTGCAGTTTTTGTCCATCATGAAACTTTTCCATTTTCAGTGCGACTGTGTCGTAGCGATGAAAGCCATCTGCACTGAAATGTGTTGTACCAAAATATGCAACAGAAGGGAAACCAAACAGAAATGCATAGCAGCAAGTTGCATACAATTGAAATGATGTGCTGCATGGCCTCATGTGGAAGACACCATTGCAGCAAGTTGCATACACCCGGAACGTTGTAAAGGAGCAAATTCATAGCATGCGAGTAGAGAAGCAAACATCAAATGATAGTATCAACAACCAACTCAATTATGTGCTTTGTACAATTTCTGGTGCCATGTTGAGGGTCCCCAAATTGCAAAACCATTTCTGTGCAGACTACCAAGGCTAGTATGAGTATCTACACACCTCTAGGGACCACATATATGTCCTACATGGCCTTCCATGGGTCCAAATGTGCTTTGAACATAGTTCTAGTTTGGTTGGAAATCTATTATGAAAAGATTTTTAAGGCCACAGTCGGGACCCCCCTACCCCCCCTATCCGAAATTCAAATCCCGACAGCCCCTTGGCTACTGACAGGGATGGAAAATGGCAAACCCCATCATGGTACATGTAGAACAAAGTATCCAAACGGGCATATGAACTGGCACTACAGAAATTACACGCAAGAAGAATGAAGTGTCACTATGGCCTCCCGGACATGCAAACAAATCAGAAATGCACACTGAGTGGAATAATGTCCATGGCATGCAAACCAAATAGCATCGCTGCAAATCACAAATGAGGAGACTAATGTGCATCGCAGCAAATCACATATGAGCAGGATAATATGTTGCAGCGGCCTGTCCAGGGTATGCAAAAGGAATAGCATTGCCGCAAATCAGGAACGAGGGGACTAATGTGCATCGCAGCCAGGTAGGAGAAGCGGAAGGGCCAATCCCTGGCGGTGCTGCCCGCCGACAAGGAGGACGGTAGTGAACGCTTCATGCCACCAAAAAACATCACCAGCCTCACCCAGGGACTTTGCATAATGACGCGCCGAGCTGGGGAGCAGAAAGAACACGTAAATCTGCAACTGCGGAGACGAGGCACGGTGGCGCCACCACCCGTTGCCAAGACAATATACATCGCAGGAGCAGTACACACACCACCGTGTAAGAAGGCGTCTGCAGCAGTAGGCTTTGTTAATGATGAGGAAGACCGCAGCAGGGGAAGGTGTCTACCAACCCCCAGAGAACAGTCCAATTATGCTGCCGAATTCTTTGCTGCATTAGAGGCGATAAGGTGTGTGCGAAAAGATGCTGAACTCACTATTGTCAGCACACAGAGTTATGTCCGTGATGCAATGAACAAGAAGCTCCCCAGGTGGGAGCATGAAGGATGGGTTGAGGTAAAGCACTGCGAGATAATATGATGTGTAGCGGTGGAGCTCAAGACCCAGTCTGTGCCGACCATTTTCAATATAGGCCCGATAGAGCGCTATGCAGACAGGCAGCCACGCTTGCAAAAAGGACAGCAAGAGTTCCAGTAAACGAAGCATGGGACCTTACACTGGCCCAAGACATGGCCCTCCCCAGCATAAGCCTACAGGGGAATCGTCAGCGAGTGTTCTACTGCAGTATACGAGAAAAAAAGGCGAGGGCTTTGGCCTAAGGGCATCAACAGTAATAAAACTTGAGGTGGTACGCGACGCAGTAAAGAATGTGTTTGGAAAAGTCGTATCGGACTAGGACGTTTGGAGAGCCGTAGCAGTGAAGGACATCCTTCCACATACGGCCCAGTTCCTGTGGAAGAGCCTCCACAATGCCCACAGAGTGGGGAAGTATTGGACTCACATTCCAGAATGTGAAGACCGCGCCATGTGTAAGGACTGCGAGGTGATGGAAGACCTTGACCATATATTGACTCAGTGTAAGAGCCCAGGGCGAGGGATCATATGGAAAGCAGCTAAGGCCCTGTGGCTGGAGAAAGAGTCCACTTGGCCAGCAGTGTCACTAGGTACAATATTGGGCTGCATGCTCGCAGAGTTTAGCGATGTCAAGGGGAAGACGAAATGTGGCACGTAACAACTGTACCGAATTCTGATGACTGAATCCGCGTACTTTATTTGGAAACTCCGAAATGACCGTGTAATATCCCGGGACAGTGCACCTGCAATGGAAGACGAGATAGTGAACAAATGAAAGTTTGCTGTCAATCAGAGATTACAAGTAGGACACTGGTGAATAGGCTGATCCATGGGAAACGCCCAGTGTTGGCCCAAAAACTGGTCCTCGAGACCTGATCTGGCATCCTGGACAACGGGAGCAGCTTACCAGTCGATTAGTTGTGGGAGCCCAGAGTTTTAGTGGGTAGTCGCGCCTTCACACAGTCCCAATCCCCGCCAATAAACAGCTGCAGAGTTGGGTAACACGATAGTCCCACACTGCCCTAAGGTGTGTGGAATGCATTTCTCTGGGTGGTGGAAACCACTCCCTATGGAGCTAATGCTCCAACCTCTACAATCCAGATGGACTAACCAATTGTTAGTTGCTACTGGACTATGTACCACCAAAAAGAAAGAAAAAAAAGGGTGTCGCAGCAAATCACATATGAGCAGAATAATGAAGGAAAAAACCAGATGTCCGTAGAGAAGCACAGCATAGTAAAATACAAGCAGGTGGCGTCCAGCACCGTACAAAGTGTTGAGGCTTCTAGTACTGATCCCAGAGTTATCGCCCCTGTGCGTTCTAGGACCTAGATTAGAGCCTGAGATTAGCTGACTCTGCCAGTCCGACCGTAGCTGGATAATTGAGGACCTGTTTAGTCCTTGGCCTCCGAACCCAAGTCCGCTTGAGGTGGAAATTCGACCTCTAAAGAAGCGGCATGATCCAGAGAGGGGCTCTCAGCCTAAGATTCTGGTCCAGGTTTACAGACCAAAGAAGGTCCAAGGAGAGACGTGCGAACCAGGAAGTCATGTACGCAGGCCGAGAGAAAATCACAACAACGAAGTTTACTTACACTCGCTCAAGAGAGCGGAAGATTGATCGACAATATCAACGATCAGATCACCTTCACCTATGTAACTGGCCATGTCACACAACGAGTGCGTTAAAATACATGATATACACACTTGCACACAGTACCGAGCTGTGCGTGTCAATAAAATACAACGAGTCTGTCGGTGAACCCATCCGCGCCTCCCTCCCTCCTCATCAGAATCTCTCTAGGCCCTTGAGTCCTCATCTCATATCGTATCCCTGGCCTCCTATCCTCGAGCCCGATCTGTAGCACCGAGTCCCGTCTACCAGCGTGCGAGCGCTTCGAGTTCTTGACATCCAAGACCCACTCGCCACGACGGACGGAGACCGGAGGAAGTAAGGAGGGTGTACGTGCTCAGGGTGGTGCGCATCCATCCCTCCTGCACCTCCCGCACACTCCAAAACTCCGCCCTCCCCGCCCTCTCTCCGTCCCTTCTCAGCATCTCCTCACTCGCTCTTCTCGCCGCATGGCACGGCACGGCGCGGCAGCCAGCGGGAATAACCGCCGTCCGTCGAAGCATTGGCGCGCGATGAGGAAGGGAGAGCGCGACGTAAAAGCTCTCGCTCGGACTGGATGGCGGTGCACGACGTCGGCGGGCAATGCGTGCGTTTAGGCGAGGGTGGGATGGATCTAAGTCGACGATACGGAGGGGCGGCGCGTGGAAGGGGTACTTGCTCGGAAAGAGCGCCGTCCCGAGGTCATCCATCGTCTCGATGTCATCGTCGTGCGCTTCCCCTCCCTTTTACTGCACGCCCTCCTCCCCCACTCCCCTCCCCCACTCCCCTCCCCCACTCCCACTCCCCACTTCCCCCTCTCACACGCCACCTCGCTTGCCCCCACCTCACCTCGCTCACCCGCACCCCATCTAACCCATACACCCACACCTCCCCTCACCTTACCACAACCAAAACCCCCTCCCACACCCCCGCACCGACCCCCGCAGCGGCCCACACCCCCACCCCAACACCAAGCAGCACCCCCGCCACGAACGCACCCACGCGGCCCCACCCCGTTCCGCCCCGCCTCCGTCTCCTCGCGCCGCGCTCGCCCCCCTCGCCGTCTCTCTCTGAATCTTCTTCATATTCGTCCTCGACCCGGTACTCGCCCTTCACCCCAGTAGCGCGCGAGCCACTCGAAACGCCCCATGCGCGCACCACCTCGCGCGCGAGCGCAAGCAGCGACGGCAGGTGCAGCGGGTCTGCGTCCGCACGCACGTTCCTGTACGCGTATACGTGCTTCTGATTCTGATTCTGGTGCGCGTATCCATATGCGCCCAGAAAGGGAAAATGTGCACGCGCCTTCTCCGTCTCGGCGCGCGGACGGCGCAGGTGCACAGCGAGGCGGGGGAGCGGGGCTGGGTCTTGATCTCCCCTTGGCGCATTGGCGTGGGGATCGTGCAGATATCCGGACTCGGGTGGAGTAACGTCTACCTTCGCATACGGATCCCCGCCCCCGCGCGCCACCACCGCACAAAGCACTTCGTCGCGTCCGTGCGCAGTTTACGCGCCGCGGGCGCGCCGGGGCGGAGCGCGGAGGGGGTGTAGGCGGGAAACGGGAAGGGGTGGGTGCGCTCCCGTGCCTACCTCGGTGCGAGTCGCCGTCTCCGTGGGATGCGCGTTGGTGCGCTCGCGCTCGTATTCGCGCTGATGCTCAGTGCGGCCGCGCTCGACGTACTGCGGGCGCTTCGCGGGCAGACGCACGATGAGGGGGACGTCGAGCGCCGATTCCGACGACGCAGCAGGAGAGGGAGGCGGGAGTGCGATCGCGACCGCGATTCCGGAGTCGGTGGGGCGCCTTCATCTTCTTCCTCGTCTGAATCTGCGTCTGAACGCGATTGCGAATCAAAACGTGGATGATTAGCGGGCACCGGCTCCGGGGCGAGGACGACAACGGGCACGAGGCGCCGCAGCGTGTCGAGAATGACGCCTATATCCGACTCGGGAAGGGAAGCGCGAGGTGCTGCTGCGTGTCCCGCTGCATGGAACGCCGATGCTGATGCCGATGTAGATCTAGATACAGTAGATGTCGAATCCACAGTCAGCGAGCGCAACGTAGATGCGCATGTCGATAATTGAGAAGAGACGTTGTTGAACGGATGCGTATAAGATATCGGCGACGGCAGGACGATGAGCAGGGCGGTGTACAGCGGGACCTCGGGGCCCGAGAGCAGAGCGGTCAGCAGTTCCTCCTCGTGCAGAGAGGAGAGCAGTGGAGGCGCGAGGAGCACAGACAGGTCGCGGAAGGGCTCCAGGATCCGGTTCTCGATGGCTGGGATGTCGAGCTGTGCACACAACAACAGCAGTCAGCCCACTGCGTGCCGAGCGGGAAGGGCAAAAGTAAAGGAAAGGAATTAACGTACCTGCTGGATATTCTTCCCGAGCGCAACGAGCTCTACATTGTGTCGTTCGGCTCCGCGAGCATTAGAATTAGACCGCCACTGAGCCGATGCGCGGAGCACCCGGAATCTGCCCTCGTCGACCCACGCATTCGCGTCCAGCGCATCCGGATCGTCGGCAAACAGCGCAGTAGCGGCGACATCCGGGCGCCCCAGCACGAGCAGGCGAGTCCGCGGCCCCTTGACCCTCGTATGCGGACCAATGAGCAAGGCAGGGAGCGTCAGTGACGGGATGATCAGGGTCTCTTCCACTGCATTTAGGTGGGGATGCGGCTCGGGCGGGGGGCTGGCTGCGGCAGAGCCGAAGAAGAAGGAGCTGGAGACGGAGGGGAAGGAGGAGACGGACGATCCCGAGGCGGAGAGGGACGGGCTGTCGGGGGGCGATTGGAAGGCGAGTGGGGAGGGCTGGGGCGCGCGTGGAGGGTGCGGATCGTGGAGGCGCTGGTGCTCATCGTGGCCAGGATCCGGTTTTCAATGGCTGGACACACAGCAGTCAGCCCACTGCGTGCGAGCGAGAAGGGGAAAGGAATTAACGCACCTGCTGGATATCCTCCTCCAGACGAGTTCCGCGTTGTGTCTTTCGGTTCCACGAGCATTAGAGTTAGACGCATCGTCGCTGTGATTGTCGTGCTCCCGCCACTGAGACGAAGCGCAGCACCTGGAGTCGACCCACGCATTCGAATCCAGCGCATCCGGATGGTCGACAAACAGCGCAGCAGTGGCTATATCCGGGCGCCCACGCACGGGCAGGCGAGTCCGCGGTCCCTTAACCTTCGTAATAGTTTTCGGACGCCGTGCTTGCTTTCGGGATGTCGTGGCGTGGGGACGTCGCCCATTCAGGCGTTTTGCGGCTGTGGGTGCGGATGCTTCAGTCTTGCCTCGAGTCGCATTTGAAGCGCTTCTACGCGAGACGTCTTCTCTGTTCTCACTGTGAGAGTATTCTTGAGAGTGGAGAGGAAGACGCGTCTCGTGACAAATGATGGGACGTAAAGCCGCTTGATGGCCGTCCATTCTCCAAAAGGAAACGATGGTTCAGACGAGCAGACCCGCCTTCGTCTTACGGTAGGCGAGAGCTACGCGGTTCGATTTAAATCAAACTATGTGGTTCGGACCAACCATTGCTCTCGCCAACCGCCGGATATGCCGGAACTACGCGGTTCGGCTCTCGGCAGCGCCAAGTTGTCTTCCGTGCTCAACAATGCTCATCGCTGCTGTCGCCTCCTATGTCGACTGCTACCACCAGGGCCTCTGAATTGACCGATTTTGTGATTTTGACAAGGCTTCAAGCAGCAAGATCCTAACTTGAGCACAATAACATATATTTACCATATTTATGTTCAGTTGAATCTGTTCACTCCTTGCCAAATCACACACATATGATTTTAGTAATAAATTTTGTATGAGGCCTTTTGGACCATCACACTCTCTTGTTTCAAGTTTAAAATCCAGTGTAATTATGGCCACCAACAGTGCTGAAGGCACGAATTAAATTTCTTTGTTTCTGATCCCTGCCAAAGAATGGCTGCATTTCACTCAGTCTGCATGGAGCAAGCCGAATTATATATGAATCTGCTCTACTGATTCACGCGCACTTATCATTGATAGAGAAGGATCACTGAAATTCCTCGTAACAGGATTTCAGCATCTGGGTATGCTCGGAAAGGTCAATCATGTACCACCCACTCATCCAAATCTCCATCAGTCAGGCTGAAATTTTGGGAGGGGCAACTGAGATGTAATTATGGACTACTAATGGAAGGAATAAGTGATTCCTTCATTGTGGACTGTGTGGATTCAGTTTTGATGACTCTGCTTATGGGATATTGAATCCACTACATCTCAATGAGTTCTCAACTGAATCACGTTTCACCGCCGTCGAAATATGTGCCCAAATCATACAGTCGCAAACCGCGAAGCGAAACGCTCAGGTTCGACCCGAAATTATGAATCCAATATTAGCTCAATTGTATGATTTCTTGCTATGGGTGGGACAGAGGGCATCCTAGCTTCGAATCGAGCAAAACTTTGTGTGATTTGGTGCAGTGGTTGTAGAGAACGACGTTGATTTTTCCGGGAAGCCAAATGTGAGTAAATAACATAGAAGCGAAACAGTTCCAAACAAGCTCGTGCATCCCAGCCGCGGCACTTGACCATCTGCGATAACAATATTCTTAATCTATGACCTTCAAAACCCCCTCTCAGAATCTGGTTCACCCAGGCCTGTCGTGCGCACATGCAAATATTGATTGGCATGCCTAACAATGACAACTGAATGACGTTGAAAGACTTTGATAATGCAGGCTCTAGAGGAGGTGTTGAGCCAATTCTTTTTGTGAAATATGACTTCATAGAATGCAGATTCATGTCCTGAAATCCAGGGTTTGCGATGTAGCCCTATGTGGTAGAACAACACACCGTTTCGCTTCCGTGTTGCGTTTCGCTTCGCGGTTTGCAACTGTATCTGTTGCAATTTGGTGTGAAATACGCGTTGAGAAAGATAATTCGAGCGCGTCTTACCGTGATCAGGTCACTATCAGATGCAAGGAGTCCCTTGCTTAGCACACTGGTCGTGCATCACTCCCTTGCTTCCTGCTCGGTGCGCGCACCCTGAAGGGCACTGAGGAACTTGCAGCTGCCAGAACTGTGAGTCAGATCTTCTCTGCGCTATTATAACAGATTAATCCAATATAACAACACTGATTTTTAAAGTCACCTCAAATCTTGCCCAGACATCTGAATAATCTGGATTGAACTATGTGCAAATGTCAGATTAGACACCTCCAAAAACGGTATGCAGAGATCAAGCCTGCTGTGTCTTGTTTAATTATTTTGCAGAATGTACTTTCCCATTATGATCACTACTTAATAACCTGGCACGTTTTTCAAATATTGGGATAGTGCAGCCTCAGCAACGCGGTTGTAGTGTAGTATGTAACTTATGAACATTTGACAGTTTCTCGTGGTTGACCTTCCTACCCAGAGTTGAGCGAAAAGGTTGCATGGAGAGGAAGTGCTGATAGCCGAACCGCGTAGTTCCGGCCCGTCCGGCAGGTGGCGGGAGCTACGGGGCTGGTCCGAACCACGTAGTTCAATTTAAATCGAACCGCGTAGCTCTCGCCTACCGTATTCGTCTACAAAGTTCCGAGGCAGAATCAAAAGAACTATTAAATACCACGGCCCTTCTCGACCACCTGCAAAGCTCTGAAAACTACAGAAATGTTGATTTCCTGCCCGAGTCACCATTTTTATTATGCAATCATTAATAGCCCTCAGACTTCATTAAGAACTGGAAAATTGGCAGGACCTTGAAACGTTGAGTAACCGGAAAACGGCGGATTCCTGAGATGCCCGAAGAGAGCAGTGATTTTCTTCCCAATCCGCAGTGTCCCAGTGCGCGCGGTTCGTTGAAAGCTGGGGCTGCCCCCCGTGACCGTGGCCACGGTGACACGGCACCCGTGGCACGGCTCCCGTGCCCCTCCCGTCAGCCATTTTTGTGGCTCATCGACGGCACGGGTACGGCACGGGTTTGAACCCCGACGGCCCGTACAAACACGGCTGCCACGGCCGTAATACGGGTGCTTTTTTTATCCCCTCAGAAAGACGGTTTGCAACCCATGGTATGTTCCTACCCTTTTTCCCACTGCTAATAAACATTGTTACCTTCCCTTTTATCATTTTTCGTTCAACCTGTGCTCAATGTAGGCAAGCTAGGCGGCAGTTGCCGGAAATTGCCGACCATGATAGCCGAGTTCAACTCAGTAGATTTATTCATTTCCTCGCGGTTTCCACATCCCGTCCATTTTATAGTCTCAAAATACGAAGTTCTAACCTTCTATATTATCAGAGTTGCGAGTAGTTCATGCGAGGAAGCGAATATATACCTCGGTGAGTGTCTGGACATCTGCTATGGCTTTGAATTGACCTCTACCATTGTTAAAGGGTTAACTGAAGCTTCAAGACTACTGATTCATGCGGAGGGATGCTCAGGAATGCCGTTTTGAAACTGTAAACTAGCCTATGAACCCGTGACGGCCGTAACGGCCGTGCCGTTTACCGTCCCAACTTTTTCCAGCTACCTCAACGGCCGTGAAAGCCACGGCCCTTACCGTGGAACACCCGTCGATTCCACGGCCGTTGCCGTCACGGGCACGGGTGGCAGCCCTAGTTCTTTCCATATGTAACATATTATTGGAATCAATTGACACTCCCCACGCACCCCGGCCGCACGACATAGGATTTACATCATGTCAACCAAAAAATTATCGGGCAATGGGTCCAGAAGCGCGCCCTTGGAAGAATTGCGTTGAAGAATGTGGGGAGCGGGTGCAGATGGAGGTAAGTCTAAGGAGCGTGGGGAGCAAAGACCCAGATGTCCGTCGGAACCCGTGGATGTGGGAGAGCTATAAACAACGGTTTATTTGCTCTACACTCGGCTGTGGATAAGGCAGAATGAAGAGCGTCGTGGGCGAGACGTAAGTGTATTTGTAACAAGAGCGCAGTGGGCCACACTTCAGTTGAGAAAGTCAATTCGCCAGCCCTTCAAGCGCACAGTATATTTGGTATCGGATGCAAAGTGAGGATGGTGGATCGAGGTTGATAAGGATTAAGAGTACTTAGTAATCGTTCATAATATCCTGAGACTGTCATTTTCCAACCTTGCATTTTTACGGTCCACTTTTACTGGCTGTAATGAAATTAGTGGCTGTGCTCCAGATTCATTAGATTTTTGAAGCCTTGATAGTGGCTGTACTCCAAACCTGACTCTTTCATTAGAAATGAATATAATGAACCTTAAATCACTGTCACGGTGGCTAAGTATTTTCTTACATAACAGATTCCGATTTTACTCTCAGCTCTTGAAAATTTTCGGTGTTAAAATTCCGTTCTCCCTGCGCCATTGCTTCTTCATTGAACTTTGTTTTTGCTTCCTCGGATATCTGCTGTTGGTGTTTCGTGTTTCCAAAACACCTGCACAAGTTTGACACCATCAGTGTGATGTCACGTTTCAACCCCCATTTTCCAAGCATTTCTGATCTTTCCTTTCTACCGTTGCAATGCGGCCTCGTACCTTCGGGGTAAACTGGCAACTATTTTAGATGATTATTATATGGACAATTCTACGACAGGGCTCGAAGGAATCAATTGAGAAATGAGTGAGTTCTGGAGGGTGTGAGGAGTCCCAAAACACACTTTTTTTGTGAATCTTCTGACATATTTATTTATTCATCGACCTTCGCGATATTTCAAATGAAGCATCTAATGATGTGTATCTACAAATTGCAAGCTGTGCTCTGCCATATTCTGCTGATGTTGTGTGGTAGAGTAGGAAACATGTTGGTTGTGACACAATGTAAGATCTCGTGATGAGCATATTGCAACACCATTAAATTGCAGGAAATTGTTTTTTTAAAGCACCCAGCTTAAGAAAAATCGCGATTTCGTTGAATGCGGAGGTCAAAGCCCCACAGGATGCGCGCCAC
Source organism: Mycena galopus ATCC 62051 (assembly GCA_014925785.1). Taxonomy (NCBI): domain Eukaryota; kingdom Fungi; phylum Basidiomycota; class Agaricomycetes; order Agaricales; family Mycenaceae; genus Mycena; species Mycena galopus. The sequence goes on from WIQG01000466.1 coordinate 30,369, forward strand.
ACCGGTAATTTGAGCCAGGATATTTCATGCCATGGGTGGTGAATTTCATGTCCCCTGAGTCGTTAGATTCATCTAGAGCTCATGAAGGTATCACTATCACAGAAAACAGAATCGACTTTCGAACGCTCAAAGAACAATAATGTGCGCACCGTCAAATTGTACCAGGCCGGCTCCTCGTCATCCGGCCTCCGCCCTGCATTCTGGCGGCGGTCAAATATCTCTCGTGGAATTGAGAAGCGCACCGCTCTATCTGCCATCGGTGGCTGACTCTCCCGCTTCGAGCATTCATATGGCTGCGCGGGGCAATTAGCGTCTGGAACGTCCGGTATGTCAACCTCGGGCAGTATTAGCGCGTTGCGTCTGCGACCGGCTTTGGGCCGAGACTGGCGAAAGAGAATGCGCCTCATGCTGCGGGGCTTCGAATCAAGTTCTTCTATCAAAGCCTAAACGGAGGCGTATGGTTAATTTACACAGACCGGCAACGTGTCCGTCCTTCTCTTTGTCCAAGAAGGGCATTGGCATTAGGAGGATGGCTGAAATGCCGCTCTGGGAGAAATATCGAGGCGATTTAGGCAAAATGGCTGCTACCCGACCTACAACAACCATGCTTTTGCATTTTGACGGGTAGCACCGGATTTTTGACGTCGATGTGGACGATGCGGAATCCGACGGCGATGCCGAAGACGGGGCGGAACACGATGCGTCCGATTCATCGGTCGGACCCGTACATGCGGCAGGAATTTTTTTGAATGGGCACCGATGGAGAGCGATCGGCTTGGGCAAGCGCGATTTCCTCGTGAAAGATAAGAGGTTATCCAACGGGCTGGGGGCGAGGAGAGACATTATGGGAGGGGGAAGGAACCCTGGGCAGCGGAGTGTCTCTATATGTGTGTCCGCTGAAGCACCCCCCGTCAAAAACGGGGGACTCTAAGACATTCTTGGATCCTGTCTTGGCCAGCGCCATTGGCGTATCTTATCTGAGTAACATCACTCAAAGTTTAACCATGGCTGGCAGGGCAGGGATCCGCTAAAGAAAGGCTGCGGCCAGATGTGAATGTAAAGGCGCCGTTCCTAGAACCTGACAATAAGGATGAATACGACGAGCAGACACCGATTCGATGTCCTCTGCATTGACGTACTTATACTTCGATCACCACACCGGTTCAGGTCAAGGGTGTCTATAATTGCCATTGATTTGCAGTTGACTCGAGTAGCTGACGTCGAGCTTTGTGGAGCACCTGTAACACAGAAGGGTCGCCAAGTCCTTGCGCTGCCCTTTCGAAACTTATCTTTGTCCTATTTAGACTGCGGGCCTTCGGCACAATTGAGATGAGATGAAAACTTTGCACAGTGTGTCAACGGTTTTGGGTTCATTTGATACTTACTCGGTCAACATGCGACGTCGGGTCCCGACAGTGGAGTACAAATGCGGGATTGACGAAACATCACCTGCATGCACATTCACAAACAGGGCACATTGGCATCAAATAGGGCATATTCCTATCAATGTGCCCTGTTTGACTTCAAAGGGGGCACTTTCCGCTTTGGGCATATGTCATGCTTCGGCAAACACTTGTCCGTATTTGACAAGTATGACGTAAGGCGTAGAGCGCCATGGTCGAAGTCGAACGTCCTGGTTCTCATGCTGCCAAATCGGGGTGGGTGCCTCAGGCTTTAGATCGTACAGAGTCTCTAATCTTGTTCAAAGGATGTAAATTGTATTTAAATATGTGGACACTGAAAATTCTAAGAGCTAAGGAAGTATCCGGGCACGGGCGCCTGCCATTCACCGGACTTTGGCGCAAAAGTTACCTGGCGGATATGCATCAGGAAAACCGCAGGTAGCTATGGGCACTATGAAGCACTCGGCAAGTGCTGTCAAGTGCTGTCAAAGGCCTGCATAGCGGTCATAGTGTCTTGCAGTTTGCCTGATGATGTTGCGAATATGAGGCATTTCCAAAAAAATTGTGTGGTAGAGGAGATGTCATTATAAGAGCATGAAAAGATGGTAAAACGTACCTACACCCAAAGGAATCGGCGACGAGCGCTGATGGCGGCAAAATTTGTTAATAAGATCGTCATCAGAAATAAGGCCATCGGAGGGACAAAAATGCTTACTATGGGTTTGAAGTGTGTGCCAGAATCCGATGCTGCAATGAGAAGGATCAGTCAGGAGAATTGCACGGTGCAATGAAAGCACCTTCCTCTGCATGAACTGCTGCATTGCCGCCGCCGTGCATGCACGCGCGTGTCGCGCTTTTTTCGACCACATCTGACATTGGGGCCTTCGTGCCTCCTTCTCCTCGAATCCTGCATGCTTCGCACCTCCGCTGCATGTCGCCGGTAGGTTCAGTCAATCTTTCTATTGTGCATGAGACCGCTGCCGAGCTGCGCGAAATGTGAGAAGCAATTCTAGCCCAGCATAACGGTATTGGTAGATGATATGCAGAGCAGGTTAATTCGCTCTCCTCAGTGATCCGGTGTTGGCATCGGGAGGTACTGGGCGCGCAGCGCGCTTTCGAGGCCTCCGGGGAATGGGAAATAGTGGTCAGCGGGAGGAGGGAAAAAAACCTAGTGAGGTACGCGAAGCATGACATATGCCCAAAGCGGAAAGTGCCCCGTTTGAAGTCAAACAGAGCACATTGATGGCTGTTTGATTCAATGTGCCCTGTTTGCGAATATGCATGCAGGTGATGTTTTGTATATTCTCATACAAATGCTGTTAGCTGATTCTTGTAAGCGCGACAAGGTGGGACTGAAGATTATCAGAAATAAAACCGAGGTGGCAGAATGCCGGTGGCTAAAAGCGAAGCTCTTAAGGAACAGCGAGCTATCGGGTGCAGGTGCAGTAGCACAGAATAAAGCACAGACGATGTGGGGGAAAGGATAATAGATTGAACTTGAGCTATGCTAGACTACAGGAAGTTGATATATGTACATCAAGTATCAAAGAAGCAATAGCGATCTGTACTCGGACTGATGCGAACAACCAATCATATATCTTGACAAAGATTGCCTGAGAATCTGGACCGGTGCACCTGCTCGGACAAGTGCATGAGGGTGATCTACCCCCAAGCAGCAGCACTGAATAGCATAGACCCGGCCGTGCTAAATGTCATTGACAAACAAAAACACAAAGGCACATCCCCACAAGTCCTCCCACAACAATGCGGCAGCCCAATCAGTGCAGTATGCCGCAAATAGTGGCCGCTTCAGAGATAGGAGGCCATTCGTAGAGGGCAGAGGTAAAATATCTGAGAACTCATCCCACTCCATGTAAAGTGTGGATGCTGGTGAAATATCGATGGTATCACCAGCCGTCTCCGTTCTGTACAGGAACGGCGAAGGGAGTTTCGGGATGGCCAACATGTGCGTCACGGTGCGCGGTCGGGGCAGTGACAGGCTGTGTGCCAGAGAAGGCGTGAGGGAGCGCCCTGGTCGGGCGGCAGTGATGTCGGCATCAGGAAAATCCAACATAGGTCCATAGACCATGGGGCAGTTATGGGAGGCTATGACAGGCTATGAGAGCAGGACAGTGCAGTTATAGGAGGTTATGGGGGGCTATGACAGGCTATGAGAGCAGGACAGGGCACTATATTGTGCTATGGGAGGCTATGGTGATTTCTGCATTCTGCTCTGGACATCTATGAAAACTAATCAATAATATTTAGAACTATCTGGAGCATTTGGAACATTGGCAGATATCTAGGGCCCCAAATTGTCATCTCTTGTGTCTAATCTAATATTTCTTTTTTGCAATCTAATGCTTTTTGTTCTCCTCAATCTAATGCTTTTTCAAAAACCTTACATGTCCATCCAAAAATATACCCCAAACCAAAGTTGTAGAGCTCAATAAGCTCTACAAGAAGTGTCTAAGGCAATTTTATGATCCACAGCTTTGTTGGCTCACAAACCACGAAATACTTTTTAAGAGCCAAGTCTTTTGGGTTGCTTGTTGGACACCTCCACCTACCCCATATACTAAGCAGAAACTTCTATTCAATAGCTCTGGTAGTCTACTGGTTATGTTGCTTTCTCTTACATTTTGCCAAACCGCAAATGTCGCGCGTTCGAATCCTCCAGAAAACACATTTAAACAGGTTCTTTAAATTATATCAAGTCAATTCAATACACTTCAGTCAGTTATAAGAACAGAAGCCAATACAAAGTCTAATAAACTAAAGCTTGTTAAAGTGGTCACTAAGAAGCAAAAGATTGTGCAGTATCTTTTATTTTTTTACTCTATTGTGTCTATCTACTATGATTATGAGCTGCTATGACCAGTATGGTTATGGCCACTGTGATAGACAATACCTGCACTATGGTGGCTATGACAGGATATGAATTTCAACCCCCCCCACCTTTCTCTCCAAGTGGCCTTCTGCTATGGCTGCTATGTCGACTATGACAGGCTATCTGTAGCTAGAGAGTAACACGAATAGCGAATATCACGAATATTCGTGCCAAGCCATTTGCGAATAGCGAATATTTATATTCGCGAATGGCTGTGGCTGTGCTATTCGTACGAATGGGAATATCAGTTTTCAGGAAAGTTGATATTCGCGAATATTCGCAGCTGTAATACACAGCCAAAGTTTCAATCAAGCATGGTAAATTTGGGTCTATTTAACACATCTCCTCTCTGGAACCAGAACATACTTCATTTACACCAACTAGATCTGGAATTCATTTCCAAACCAACCACTTTAGAGACATCTTTACTTTGATAATTGCTTGACAGGTTGAACATAGCAAGTGTGACGGTCAATCAAATGGTTGAACATGCAAGACAAGGGCTTGTATGAGTCTTTGACAATGATTAAACTCACAAGATAGCATAAAAGTGCTCTCAGTAACTCATTGGTGGCTGCTAAACCCCCAAATTCTCAATGTATTTGCTGAGTATTCATATTCATGAATATTCGGGAGTATTGCTGACTAAGCAACGAATATTTGCCATCAATATTTGTACGAATGCGAATATCAGTTTTGAGGCTTTGGTGAATATTCATATTCGCGAATATATATTCGTGGTATTCTCTATCTGTAGCTATCCAGCAACTTTGGATTTTCCTGATGTCGCGACGGCTGCGCATCCCCAGATCACTTGTTGTCAGACCATAGGGGCGGGAGGCGGAGGGGCCGAGGTGGAGTATCCCTGACCGAGTTGAAAAGGACAATTTCAAGAATGCAGACTTGGACTCCCAGACACTGCGTTCCAGGGCCATATCGGCAGAGGCTCGACCGAGGCAGGTTGGTATAGCTCAGTCGAGCTTCTGTCGGCAGAGCCTGCCGAGCTTCATCGAGCTGGTCAACTCAGCTGTAGAAGCTGTTTTTGGCGCTTCCAGCGGCCGGGAGACAGTGAATTCCATGGTAGGAGTCTCTTGGCGGTTGCCACGAGCTTCGGTTATGTTAATGATCTAGCACGTGGCAGCTTGGGGACATAACTCGGGTGCAGATACTGGCTTTAAATGTTCGCCAATCAATGCACTTACTGTATCTAATTCAAGCTAAACACCCTACAGACACTATCAGATGCGCAGAAGAATATTTGAGAGATATTGGGTGGGCAGAGGGGAGGTGGGCAGAGCTCTGCACAGCTCGGTCGACCAGGCCTTACCGAGGCGGATCGACGGAGGTCGGTAGACATCTGCACAGCTCGGCAGGGTCTGCCGATTCAGCTCCGGAATGCAGTGAGAGTCCAGGTAGGCTGAGTACGTGGAGGCGGCGGGATCCATGAATGCAGACTTTATGAGGGGCATTGAAGCAAGTATTTTCATGCGGGACTAATGGCCTGTGATCGCTGGACGAGTGGGCAGATGAAGGGCAGGAATACCAGTTGGCTCAAAAGAATGCCTCCGAATGTGAAACCATGCCCGCACTGCTGACTCCAGCTGCGCCGGTTCGCTGTTGACTTGGCAGAAGAATTGGCATGGCAAAACAAAAACAGCAAAAAGACAAAGGAAGCAGAGTTTGGAGCTTGTTAATCAGCATCATATATGCATTAAATACAAGAATTTAGAAAGCGACCATATCGAAGCTGACAGCTGAGTGATGCTGAAGGTGGTGGTCAAGAGCAGGAAAGGAGAGCCAAGCAGATAGCAATACAATCATGATGCGGAGAACATCTCGGCAAAAGATGGCCGGCATCAGGAAAAAGTGAATCCTCTGTAGCGAACCGGGGAGGGCTGGGTGAAAATGCCGCGACTGCCGTGGCATTGCTGCGCACTGACGCGGCACTGACGCGCATTGACGCGGCGGTGGCTGTGTTTTGCCGCGCCAGTGCCGCGCCGTGTTTAATGCTTTCCACTCACCATCTCTGCCCCCAATTTCATCTGGGATGAGGTTTATAAGTCTAAATACATGGTCTGGACCCAAAAAACACTTTATAATAGTTTGTAATACAAGTTTGAAAACAGTATCCCAATTTATGACTAGAATGTGTATTCTGCTGGATTTGCAGCCCAAAACCCTTAACCATGTGGCAAAACAATTGTCTGTATCAGGTAAAGTTGGAATATAGCTGAGGAGAAGTGATACTGGCAGGTTAGGATATGGATTACTGAGCTTCCAAATTTTAATGGTCTTGGACTAAACTGATGCTTGCTTGATTTCCCATTCAACAGTGGGCGGAATTTGGAGTGAAGAAAGGAATATGACACACTCAAACCATCTCACATGACACCACAGAGCCAAATGCACGACAATGTACATGGCGGCCACACACGAAATTGATTGCATAGTGGCTGCATTATTGCCGCAGCAAAGGGGAGAAGTGCTGCGCTGCCTCTAATTTCACCCACATCCCTTATTCGCCGGAAAATTAAGCCTTTTGTATGTTTGAAGCTTTAAAGTACATTGTTTGGACCACTTGAACCCTGAGAAATAACCACTAGATTTCGGCTTTGGCCAACCCAACTTTTTGTTATGTTCACCCAAAGGATGCAGTAAAGAGTCAGTGCAATACTCATATAGGTAGACAAACACTCACACTGACATATGCACTGACTCCATTCAATATGAGACTGATTGGTCTGCAGCCCGCAAGGAAAATACTTTGAACTGCAACTCCAGGTGGTTGTCTGAGGGAAGTTTGATGAAGCACCATTGATGCAATGAATCCTGGGAGCTTTAACATATAATCTACCAGATAATGCAGTCAAATGAGGATTAGAAATAGAAATTGGAACTCGAATTTTGTTGTATTGTATGAACCTCTTGCGATTCGAAAGGCTATCTCAGTCAGCTTGTATAAGGGAATTAAAGCTAAGTACATCTCACAAAATTAATGGGGGAGGCATGAACATATATTCTACCAGATAACACATGCAAAAGAGGAATACGGGATATGACTAGACATGGTGCACATTGACGCGGCGGTGGCTGTGTTTTGCTGGCAAAGGGGGAGAAGTGCCGTGCAGTCTCTCTTTCCTTCCACACGGCTTTCTAGGATTAAAGGTAAGTTGTAGAAAGTCTTTACGGTGTGAATACACTGTTTGGATCTCGAAACCTGGCACATCAATCCCCCAATAGGCAATGAAATCAATTCCAACCTGTGAGTACAATTATAATTGGATTATGACTATACTTGTGTTTTCCACTCGGAATTACGCCAATGTGCATGCCCATACTGCATTCCAGCAAATGATGCATACCAAGTCTAGTGATTGTCTGCTCTGGGTTTCCTCAAAATAACTTGGTGGGTAAGGCCGACACTATGCGCGGCAGGACAAGTACCTATGTTCTTTTTTTATTGAAGCAAACACGGCATCGCGGTGTTCAGTGATCCCAAACAGGATTGGTGCAGCACTATGCACTCAAGTGTTGCTGAAAATAACCTGCACATCACATTTGGCATGAAACACACGCAACCAGCCAGTCCCAGTGCGGCGCAGCAACTTGGATCGAAAACATCGGAATGGAAATCAATCTGTTGACACGAACTGTCAATCGAGGTAGATTGACGATCAGTGCCGTTCTTCTGCCTGCAGTCAATATCTGAGCTGAAGCAGGGAGAAGAGAAAAATCCAAACTGCCAAGCTTAAGTCCAAGTGAAGGAAGTGGACAGGAATGGAATAATTTTTGGGGTGGAACTGAATAAACAATCTGGGCAGAATGATCTGAATTTTGAAATAGAGTGGTCAAATCAGCCGCTGTCAACTGCCGACAACGATCAAAACGACGCTATGGGAGAGCAAGAGGGCGAGAGGGAAGGTCCTTGGCTTGAAGAAAGTTGGAAAGGAAAATATGAAGAAAAAATTAAATCCTATCAGAAGGAGGGGAAGACCAGGGACATCGGAGGAGACTGGGAGACGATGGAAAGAATTTGACTGTCAAATGTCGATCGAAAGGAGAACGTGACAGGAAACAGCGAAATTTCAAAGGGTCGGATTCGGCCGACAGCCAACAGCAAGCACGTAGATCAATACTTTTGGGCAAATAAACCACGGACAGGTCGCGCAAAGAACGTGAAAAGCGAGCTGCAATGGAACACATCGAAATTGACATACTTTAGGGACAAAAAAACTGAAGGGGCATGAAGAACAATGAAATCGGAAAACCATTACATAAGATAAATCGTACAGCCACTAAAAGTATCAGTACAACTTACTGATATTTTCGGCTCAAAGATGTGCCGGCTAATGAAATAAAGTTTCGGGTCACAAAAAGCTAATGAAAATGAGCACAGCCACTATTTTCTGTACTTCAGATAAATGCTATAGGTAGTGGCGAGGTCCCCAAAAGCCCGCCTGCAGAAATATTAAAAACAATTACATAAGTACTCGTAATTGGGAAGTTCAATAAGTATTGCATCTTGAATTCACTCGAGTCATTCACAATGTCAGTAATGAGAAGTACTCACAGCCGGACCATGATTATATGAATTATGACTTGGTTACAGTTCACCCCACAGAAACAAGATTTACTCCATGAAAGCCCGATCTTGAGTTATATAAATTCTAAATAATGATTACCTTGGCACTGACATGCACTATTGCAATACTGACACAATGCTGCAGCAAACCGCAAATTAAAGTAATGGTTCAAGGCCTTTACAACCTTTATTCAATGCCAAAATGCTGTTTGGACTTGCTGGAACTGTAAGTGAAGCAGCCACAGCCAGTGTGGAAAGGATTCGTTATGAAAACCATATTGAAAGGTTTAATCACAGTAAGGATTCCCGGAAGACAACCTGTACTGCAGCAACTTGAAGGGAGCAGGCTGAACTGAAAGGAGTGTAAGACAAAAAGAGCAGAGACTCTATGATTGGGTTGCGCAAGAAGGGCGGAGAGAAAGAGAATGTGGATGAAACTAAGAAGTCATGTGTTGTTGATGGGGACTACGGGATTCCACCTTTACCATCATTTTGATCGTAAAGTTGGAATCCCGTATTTATGCAGCCTCAACCACAAACAATACGGTCTTTTTGGACTGTTTTAATACAATCTACCAGTGATTTCAACAACATCTATGGAGCCAAACTGACTGCAAAGACCCTTATTTGCATATAGCTGGCACCAGATGTTTTGTGCCAAAATATTCACCAAAGGTGAAACATTGGATATGCATCAAGTATTTCCTTCTCAGTTAATCTCCCATCTCATGGAACCCCGCCAGACAAGTGCACAAATTTGATCTGATATCTTGAGACAGTCAAAAAAATGAAAATTCAGTCTATTCATTCTCACACGACCTAAAAAAATGTACAAAATAAAGAAGGGGCTAATCTGGTTTAGCTCTGTTGTAAATTTTTCATGCGTTGACTGGTGCCAGTACATCCATGGATGTACATGTTTGTCTTTGCACTGCGGTAGCTATTGGGGCCATTCACCCTAAGAGATCTAGCATGCCAAGAAATGTTCCTTGAGGGAAATACCACTGCTTTGAAATAACACACACATCCCTGGAATCCACATTGTCAATTGAATATGATATAATACAATAGGTCAACTTGATACATTGCAAGTGCACTTGGCTGGTATCCCAAGGTGTTTGAATTTCGTGTACCATCATTTTTACAGTAAGAAAGATTCTTCAAAGGACCACCATTCAATGAAGAGTATTGATTTCTGCACCAAAGTAAGAGGATCTAGTGAAATGCTGGGATAGATTATTAGTGCTTGTATTGGCAAGTGTTTCAAATATCTTTGGATGTCAGAACAGTAGTGAGATATATATAACACTGTCCAGCTCAAATTTTTCTCCAAGAGTCATTGTGGAAAGAAATAAAGACAGCACGGCACTTCTCCCCCTTGCTGCTTATAGACAGTGAGTTGATGTTTTCAGAAGCTCAAACATATCAAAGTTGCAGAACCTGACCCAAGGATAGCATCAAAACCAAGTGCAGATTCAACATATGTAACATTAGGTATCCCAGCTGCCATTGAATTGAGGGTGCACAGCAGTGGCACACATTTTACTTTAACTAGTAGCATGCCCAAGATGCCCTGCAACTGGTTCAATTTGAAGAAATCAGTGATGTTTTAGATCATCGTCAAGCGTTATTGTTTATCTAGTGTGTTTCTCAACAGTAATGACTGAATCTGATTCAATGAACTCGAGAGTTACTCAAGTTTCCACATGCTGAAATTCAACATGTGAGGTTGGAAGGAATTTGCTTGTGTAGTTGTTGGGAGTACATGACTTGGTGCGGCGGAAATAAGCTGGTGTTGGCCATTGTCATAAAGTATAGAGTATGTGGTGTGCAGGTTTGGAATTTTAATTATATTCTTTCAGCAATGGCTTCTATCAGTTATGACAATTCTGTTCCAAAGTTCAGATTGGGAAGGGAATGGAATCTTACATGTTCAGAGCTACATGAAGTGAAATGTATATCATACAACATGGTTGAGTGAACAACAAAGTCAGTGCCGCGCACCAAATAATTACATCAGTGGCTGTGTTATTGCCGCATCTGGAAAACCGCTATCTCCGATTGCTATGCAGTGCTAGGCAAACGCTATGCAGCGCTAGGCGAGTGCTAGGCGAGTGTTATGGCAGTGTGTTATAGGTACATCCATGCTATGCACTGCTATAGAGGCGCTTATAGCGCTCTAGCTACATGGTTTGGTTTTCCTGATGCGCGTCAAGGGGGAGAATTGCCGCACCGCCTTTATTTCTCTCTACACCCATTCATGGGCTCCAATTCATGTTGGAGAGTGCTATATAGAAATGGCCCTCCGGGCACGCCTGGAACCAGCCGCCCCGGATTTCTAAGGGTGCGGGTGGAAGGCACGTGAGGTTGGCAGCATGAAACACGGCCAAAAGCGGCGCGTTCTGAAAAAGGAAAGGGATTGCCGTATGGGGTAAAGAAAATATCAAAAGGCTGCTTGGAGACCTGTAACCTAAAGGTTCCAGGAATAAGTGTCAATACATTGTCTTGAGTCCAAAAAATGTTTGGGATACCTTCCAATAGATCGGGTAAAATCTATCCAATGTATGACTAGATCCCTTTTATTCTGGGCAAAAATTCATGCAATATCCAAAGGAGTCACTTTTCGAGACTTGTTCATACAAATGAGTTAAGGCGCAAACAGGGAGCCGGTGGGCCAGTGACGTGCACTGCCGCAGTATTGATGCGCATTGACGCGGCACTGCCGCGCACTGCCGCGCCATTGACACGCCGCTGCCGCGCAGTTGCAGGGATTTACCATGGTAAACTCCGAGTTGAAAACAGGTTTTAGGGTCTTCAAACTCTCCATTTAATATAAGAACACTCATCCCACTGCCCAGAAATTGTAGTGACTGCAGTTTCAAGTATTTTGAACGGGACTCAAGGGAAAACACACTTGAAGAATATCATAATATCGGCCAGAAGCACTCTATTGAAAGATCTCAAGGCATTAGTAGGTATTTCTATGCCCCAGGAGCTTGATTCGGATTACGGGAAGACCAATTTTAATGTCTAGTCATAAATTGGGATAGGCGCGGCAGTGCGCGGCAATGCTGCGGCAGGCGCGGCATTTTCTCCTGGCCCAACCGGGGAAATCTGTCATCATCTGTAGTGTCTGTTGCCAGGTGGTCATATCTGTAGCCTCATGTAGCACTCCGTGTACAAAGGCGCAGTATACATAGGCTACACCCCACAATATAGCTAGGACTGTTGCAATTGTTGGAGTTAGTAATGCAGCTTCAGCCATCGGCCACCATTAGTAATTGATTAGTAACTTTCCGTGCTTCAACCAGACATATGTAGAATACTCTAGATACATTCTGTAGTATATAAGCTAGCAGCACAATCCTGCTAGAGCATCTGTTTTCTCTAAAGCAGTCTTCTAATCATCAGTGCTATTGCAAACATAATCTACTCTTCTATCTTATCTCACCCTCCCTGCTTAATCTACAACAGCAATAGTGCCTCCAGCTATTGTAGACCTCATGTACGGCGATGTTTCTCTGTGTATTCCGAACCCAACTTCTTCAGATAAACGATGTTTTCTCAGCTAGTAAGCTGCAGGGAGACTTTATTTGAGCTTATGACTTGAACACAGTACAGTAGTGCTGTTCAATACAATCTGGTCGAATTCAAAAGGCATAAGTAAATAGTATGTCGTGGGCGGAGCCTGAGGAGGTGAAAATGCCAAGTCATTCCTTGTTCATTCCGCTCGATCAACATTTGATTACTCATATCTTAAGCAGATGAACTGATTTTATGTGTACCTGTTTGCCTTCTTCTTTTTCTCCCACATCCGCTGAAGAATCTGATTATTACACCCGGCGCTCACAAATTCTCGAGCCTCTCAGATCAGTATCATTTTCGTCTTTTATTTTCCTGACAGTTTCCAGGCGTACTAGCGACCGCTGTACGGCGCTCTCTGTGAAGAGCACATTAAATTCATTGCCACATTGATTACTCGTATCGTGTTCTTCTCATCTCATTACTCATATCTTAAGGATGCACTGATTCTATTTGTGTAAATTCTTCTTCTTCTCCCACAGACTGCTAATCCCCGAGGATACACCTGTTTGTTTTCGACGGAGCGCCCACAGGCGCTCAGTGAGCACTCAGCATCAGGGGACCGTTCCATTGTTTTGGTTGCCTCGAGGCAGTTCAACTTTCGGTGCTTGTATTGATGAAGCACGTGATTTGGCGTGCGATGGGATCAAATCGTTCGTTGCTCTCTCCCTCCATCTCCTCGTACAGTGCCCACCTGCTCTGCCCGCCCTCCTTCCCTTCGCGCCTCACTTTCTGGATCCAAAAGAATGCCTTTTCCTTGTCTTTCTAGTCTTCAAAGATTGGGCCGACCTCCAACACCTTGGCCGCCTCAAGAATCAAAGCTACCACCTCAAGCAGACTCATCAAGCTTATGCCACCTCGTTTGTTCCCTCAAGACATTTTAAGCTACCTCAAGGTACCTCAAGAAACCTCTCAAGCTCGCACCAAAAATGGAAATGTTTCTGGTAGGAGCACAACCAACCAAGAAACCAGTAGTTTCATTTCCAGTTCTAATTCTAAAAGAAATCACTAGTTTCAATGTAATATAAACTGAGAATGAAACACCTGGTTTCAAGATACGTTTCAGTGTCTAAAGATTCAAGTAGTGTCTTTGCATCATGAAAGGATCCAAGAAACCACAAGTTTCACAGCGCCCTTCAGGACGACTGAAACAGCCAGTTTCATTAATCAAGAAAGCCGCTTAGAAACACGCACTTTCAGTGGTGCTTTCAGGTACCCTGAAACACCCAGTTTCGGTGTCTGCAGCATTTTTGCCATTGGTTCGGCATTTTCCGGACCAATAGCAAAAATGCCGCGTCCCAGAAACTCGTGCTTTCAACATTCATTGAAAGCAGCGCTGAAGATAGCTCTTTCAGCAATACTTTCTTTGTTCAAGAAATCATTTCTTTCAGCACTCTTGAAAGACACCGTGAAACTGGGAGTTTCTCGGATCCTTCATGATCTCAAGAAACTATGTGTATCTGTAGACACCGAAAGATATCCTGAAATAACCTGTTTCAACTTTGGTTTATATTCCATTGATACTTGTGATTTCTCTCAGATTTAGAACCGAAAATGACACTTCTTGTTTCTTAGTCGGTTCTTTTCCTACCAGAAACGTTTCCATTCTCGGTGTTGCTCCGCAACTCGGATTCAAATGCCTGGCCTCCCCCCACACCTTGTCGCTAATGCCCGCTACCCTCAACTACCCATCCTGTCGGTGCATCAGGGACGTTCCCACCTGAATGGGCTCGTGTTGACCACACCAGATACTCAATGATCGCGGAGTGGGATTTTCTTTTTAATGTGCTCGTTATTACGTATGCATTCTCTTGTCTCTTTCCATGTACCTCTCGCTAACTATCTCCCCGTCTATTCTCCTTGCTCCTCCTATATTGTGAAGCTTTCACCAGTGCGCTGCAACTTGGGGCGTCGATTGCTGAAAGAAGGAGTAAATGAGGGTGGGGTAAGAAGCCCGGGGTGCCGACAGATCTTCGATGATTTCTAGTATGAGAATGTACTTGATTATCGGCGTGCAATCTATGGTTTTATCCTGTTTCTTTTGGTGTGAAATATGTGAACTCCAGAGTCAATGGGGTGCTGCGGAGCTTGCGATACATCGGAGTACACGTCACCCCGACTGGCTACAGGATGCTGCATAGTCTCGCTGCATGGCCACAAGCTGCCACATGTCACCACAGAAGCTTGGCACGCAGCTACAGTGACTACATAAAGGGGTACCTTACAATGCAGCTACAAATGCTACATGGTCCACATGTTCCCCTGTGGTGGTTGCATTTTTTACTGATAGGGCACAGCCACCATGTTGGCGGTTTTGGCGCATGCGCCTTCTAAAATGAATAGAAAATAAGTACTCGCCCTGCCACGTAACGTCGGCCTTACCCACCAAGTACGGATATGAATATGATACGGAATTTTCATATTCATATCATATTTTGGCCAGCACTAGGACGCGATGATGACAAAATTATATTACGGCAAATCCCCACCTATTTCTCGATACCTCATAAAACACCATCCCAGTATTGCGGTCCTTCCTTGATGCAGCTCTGAATGCCACACCATTGTGATCTCATTTCAGTAGCCAGCTACTCCCTCGCGCGTCAAACCCGAACCGCCCGGTGATTTGCTGAGTGTGAATTTGTGCTCGTTCTTGTTCACATGTCACATAATTTTTATTAGCCCCCGGGAGGCGAAAAGATGACCTAAGTGGCATGCGCAGTAGCTCACCAATTTTGGATCCAGTTATGTTTCCTCTCAAGGCCACTTTAATGACCTAACTAAAATTTTACGCAGCCGATAGTTTCCTTCTCCATCTGAATCAGGGCTTATTCTCGCTCGTAGGTGTCGCATTTTTTGTTTTTTTAACGGCACCAGGGATGGAAAAACACGCACGACACTGGTACTCATAATGGCTTCCAGAGTCCGATTTGTGTATGTTCTCTTTCCTCTCAAACCCAAATGGAGTGACTGACATTATAATTCACGTCAGCCGGCTCCGAATTTGACAGTGGTCTGCCAGTTCCTGCAGCAAAGTCAAGCTTGTGGAGAAAGGCAAAAGGTGCGTCATTCAGTTCATTTCTGGGGTCTCGCAATAGGGTCAGTCAGAGTAACTATTTCAGGTCGTTTCTAGGGTCGTTTCTGACATCGTTTCTGAAGGCGTTTCTGATTTAATTAATCGTGGGAGAAACGATAAAAACCAGAAACGACTCGACATGTAGAAACGGCTCTGGAGCTGTTTCTGCAGTCGTTTCTGCAGTCGTTTCTGGACTCTTTATTTGACTATGGTCTAACTAACTTCACGTATGTCAATAATTATTTCCTTTTCTACCATTGTGGCTGACCAATCCCCACCCTTTGGTTCGTCTGCCTCTCCCTTGCGCCCTGCCGTCGGTCTCTGTGGTAGGACATTATTAAGGCGAGCTCGGCGGATAGCATGTCGGCGTAATAGAGCACGACATTGGCACCCCTTGTTGTTGCGGATGAAAGATTTCAAGAGCTTCGTTGCACGCTTGGCACTCAGGCTGCGTCGAGTGGCGGCGGACAAAGTCTGGATAGCCACAAGTGATCAGAGTGAAAGGGCATACATTAAATAAGAATAATATAATTGAACTAACTAGCCTGAGCCCATACTTTGTATTTGCAGAAACGACACCAGAAACGGATCCAGAATGGGTCGGTCAGAACTGAGGTCGTTTCTCCCATGTTTCTGACAAAATCATTTTACAGAAACGATGTCAGAAACGACGTCAGAAACAACCCCAGAAACGATGTAAAATAGTTACTCTGACTGACCCTAATTACAGGCTTGAAGATATCCGACTGTTCTGAGCTTTTAACCCTGGGGGCAGCAGGTTATACAGATCGCAACGGGAGGGCCTATACCACGGTGCAGCCGATTTTTTCCAGCATCGCACCCGAGTTGAATGTTATAACTGGTTCGGCTCAATTGATGTTACCGGTGTCTCAAATCGGCTAACGCTCGGACCGTGGTCATTAGTCACCTTGATGTGCCATCCAAAACGATATCTATGCCGCCCGCTATGGGGGGCATTGAATCGATCAGTACCAATAACTAGTAGTTCAAAACTAACAGAAAGCTCCACTCTCCCCGACATTTTATGACCAAATACATTCCTGACACTCGGAAACAAAGCTATGATGCAGTCCCTACACGCGTCAAATATTTCAGATCACCCGATACTGTTCCAGCATTTCCTTCACACTCTCACGAATAACAGTCAAGTCCATACTCAGCTGCCCGCGCTTCTCAACAAGATCGCTGACGGCGCTATGCACGGTGCGTTGGGATGTCGTGCGCTGATATGCTTCAAACGCCTCTTGCAAGTCAGGCCAGGAGACGCTACCGTGCGATTTGGGCTGCAGCGTTATCTTGAACAATTCCTGCAGTACCATGATTAAATCCACGGTGTACGCAATGAGGACGCGTTGCACTGCAGGGCTACCAAACAATCGGTGGGAAGGGTACATGAGCAGAGATTATGGAGACGTACGTGTTGTCCAAGACAGTGTTTGAAATCCAGCTCACGAAGAAAAACGTTAACCCGAGGATAGCTACCGGTGGTGCGATGGCACTTGTGACCGCAGTGCAGAGCGAAACAAAGTTAGAAATGTTCTCAATATCGACAGGAGAACTAGGAACCGTTCAGATTCGAAACACGGGAAGCCACGGAAGCATACGATCTTGTGTGGCTATTATTTTGCATGTCCTGGATGACGTAAAGCATCAGATGCTTGAAA
Organism: Mycena galopus ATCC 62051; assembly: GCA_014925785.1. Classification (NCBI taxonomy): domain Eukaryota; kingdom Fungi; phylum Basidiomycota; class Agaricomycetes; order Agaricales; family Mycenaceae; genus Mycena; species Mycena galopus. Next base: position 47,587 of record WIQG01000466.1, read on the forward strand.
TTGTCGCCGTTGAGTACCTTGGAGATGGGCAATGAAAATTAGGATGACGGTGAAAAATCAGCTCACGGTTTCTGCATTTCGAAGGTTCCAGCACGCGATAATATCTTGGTGGACTTTAAGAAGACATTCGCGCAGCAATAGCTGTCCAACCCCGGGAATGCTACCGGTCAGAGCACGCGGGTAGTCTGTTACAGCAAACGGTTATGACTGACAGTAAAGATGGTGTGGAAGTTGATTACAATTTATGCCTTTACTTTGGGGCTTAGTGAGTAAAAAATATCTTACGACGCAGATGACACTCACTCGACGCATGCCTCGATCTTCAGGGGGATGCTGACCATTTGTGCAACGGACCACATGATCCACGCGTCGCCTTCCAGGCGATCTTTGACAATTTTCTGAGTCATGTTGACGAGCGGGACGATATTATCACTGTATCCTCCTTTCACTTCAGACACGTTAGACTACGCACCGTCTGGCAAACCCAGACCCACCTGAAACGTTGATATATTTGGGCATCTCAATCCTCAGGCGGTCTGCAGCGTCCTGGAGAGATTTCACGTGGATATCGAAAATAATCTGGGCCGCTTCCTCGCGGTTCTCGGTATACATCCTGACTAATCTGTCATGTTGGGTGAACACAACCACGACAGGGACTGCGATAATGAGATTCTTGAGCGGGGATTCAAGATGGAAGGTGGCAACCCACTTTGGCGCTCATGGGCAAGTTCAAGAAACTGCTCGTCTCCGGCCTCGAGCAAGCGTGCACCATGGGTTGGCGTCCGGATGCAGAGCCTGAAATGATAGCTCACATGTGAACGGATATCGGGGAAAAAAAAGCCATTTACCATGCAGCATGGAGTCGATCCTTCAGCCCCAGGTTACTATCGGTTTTCTTGAGGATAAATTCACGGACAACATCGAATGTGTCCGTCTTCGATGGCTCGAAACCCTTTGAGTCGTGTAGCACGAAGCGTGTATTAGTTTCAGAAGTGATTTCCGAGTAAATGTCCGCTTCTCCCGGTTCGAAGCGCGAGACTTTCTACCACAGACGCAATTAAATGAACATCCAATGAGGTGTCGATATCCGATTCACCGCATCGTTGACATTGAACACACAATTGATTAGTGACGACTTCCCCGCGCCGGCCTGGGTAGTTCAATAATGATGACGTCTCACAGAGCCAGAGATCTTACCCTGCCTACTGAGAGGATGCGGAACCTACACGGTGAGTGGCGATTACAGATAGGCTGGCCTGGGAAAGGCAAAATACTTGCCGCTGGCACTGGTTGATAATTTCCTCGACCGTTAAATCTGGATGCATTCTTGATGATGTAGCGGAGGGGCAAAGATTGGGAAAGGGAGGAGGTGCGATTCAAGAGCTGAGACGTTGATTATGTTGGGATTACGATCGAAACACCCACGCACCGCCGAAGAGCTGTATGCGCGCTGAGGCGGAGCCTCAGTTCTGTGACACCCAATGCTGTATTACAGCTCTGTCTACAGCTCTTGCTCCCTCAACAGCTCTTCTTCCTCATCTGGATCATCCGTCTCACACTGCTGATAAATCCTCGCACTATCCCCTTTCGTTCTTATTAGTCGCTCTTTTGTATAAGTACAAGAGTGCTGTGGGCCGCTTCACGGCCCGCCATTTCAATTCAAAACTTGAACTGAGGAAGGCGCTAAAGAGTGCGTCAGTTGACGTGCTGTTGAGTTAGGTGTAACAAGACGCACCTCCGCTCCGCTCCGGCATTCAGAAGTACATGTCAAATTGGCCGCAAATTCTGCTGCAGGCATACTGTACAATTTCGATTAATTCGGCACCAATCCCGGAATTTGAGTACAATTAAAATCCAAAAGAATTCCGATAAATTGAAAAAAAATTATTGCCCCAATTAAAAAAAATGGGCGTGACGCGTGACCGCCGAATTGAACGAAATTGTACAGTAAGTGAGACTTGAAAAAAAAGAAGAAAAAAAGATCAAGAAGAAAGAATCCACGCTATCATTACTATACTATCGCGAGATTCACGCCAGGAAAGAACAGCTTCCTGAATGGAACTCAAAGAGCTATTGTTTCGAAATTTAGTATCAGGAATGAACATTCACGTTGCCCCCAACCATACATACCGAAGGATCCAGAGGGTACTAGTGGGGCCAAGAAACATAGCGAGGGGGAGAATTTGAATCTAGAATTTCGAGAACCAAAACTATGGAACGTGCAATTACCAGAAGCTCGAGGAACAGAGACAATGAATTTCTTGATAATCCCGGCAGAAAGTTGCAAGGAGCAGTAGCCATAGGTAGGAAAGCATGGCATAGCTTGATTTGACCTGACCAGAACAGAACGCGAGACGTAGCCAAAGAAGTAGCCCCGCAGATTTGATTTGATTTGCAAAACCCCCAGCGGACACCGTGACAATGTTTGGGATACAGAATATGAGCAAGTGGGTGAAGGAATGGTAATTCATATGACAGCAGCCCTGCTCTCATATATCAAGAATGTTACCGGGAGGATGACGTGACCTCACGGCCAACTGAAAGAACTCACTGCGCCGTAGGCTGCAGCAACTGTGATCTGCTGCATTGCCTCGGCAATGAATTGCGTAGATGAGCTGTTCTATTACAAATGAAAAGGCTGTGTTGAAAAACCGAGAAAATCGAGGACAGAAGGAGTTAAACGCAGAGGAAGAGCAGAGAGAAAGCGAAAGGAGAATGGACATATGGAGACTTTGCACCGCCAAACGAGAATTTCGTTAAAGAATGGTTAATTAATCCTCAGGTCTGCGTGACCGTAGGCTTGTTAAAATGACAGAAATCTGACAGTGCAGCCTATTGCGATCAACTACGTGTGCCTGTGGCTCACACTGCGGATAGGTCGGTAGGATGATTCTATCGTAATAGGACGGGAAAGCTGATGAGCCACTCCCTTTTTCAGTCTAGGTTGGTTTCCGAGGGACAAAAGCAGTGCGAGTTGGCAAATTGTGTAGGCGTACACAAGGGGGGATCAGGATTAAAATTCCGTAGGTGGGGAGGGGGGGGGGAGTTTAGGTTGGAGGGAAAAAAACTTTTCCCTATATAAAGTTTAGAGCTTCAAAATACCTAATAAACCATGAGGGAGGTTTTGGTTGGTTGTAGGAAACACATATAAATGCCCAGGGAGTGTAAAGAAGAAATTTATCAGTCTGAACCCATGCCATCTGTATTCAAGCCAAATTGAAGCCAACTGTGGTCAGTTTTCAGATTAGAAATTATTCACCTCTTGGAGTGCTGAGTGTTCAATTTATCACCAACAGTCATTAGATGACATAAACAAGCATTATCAAGTTCAAGGAGATGGTGGGAAATAAGTTGAACAGCGGCGGCTGGATGCGGAGAGATCGGCCCGGCCCCAGGGGTGGGAAACTCCTTCCCTATTAGGAAGGAGGGGAGGGGGGGGGCTCAGCTTAGGGCCGAAAAAAAACTTTTCAACCCTGTATCCAAATTTCGAATCCCGAACTCCCCTTGGGCGTACAAATGGAGCAGCGATGAACTATGGGTACAAACGGGGACAGCAGTTGAACATGAGACGGGCCACAGTGGGAAGAATCACAGCAAAAGGCCGTATGAAAGGAGTTCAATAGAGAGGATGCGCAGAGGAGGAAAAGAGCAAGAATATATGGGGACATAGCACAGCCGAGGAGCCATTTGCTTAAAGAACGGTTAATTTCGGCGATACTTTAAAAGATCGAAGCTGATGGTCCACAGGCTTGGGTCAGTGGAGCCAAAAGCAGGTGTGAAAAAGGCTTCAGACAGACGCCCACGATTTTATGAAGAGGGGAACCACATTTATTCTATCGAGACCCCTGCACGTTTTCAGAGGGTCACTGGACTTTGCTTCGCCCCGAGGCTCAAAATCCAACAGATTATGCGCTGTTTGGTTGTCCTCAGTCTCGCGTCGATTCTATGTGAATGGTCGCTTTTCTCGTCTATTATTCTGGATTCATTTCAACATCCAAAAGGGGAAGTTTGAGCTCAGACCTGGCTTTCGAACATGCGCCTGAAACGACATCCACATTTGTACACATATCAACCGGTGGCGGTGGACGTTTACAGCACTTTTCGTGTCATACCATCGAGTGTCATTCTATTAACACAAGACAGGCCTCCGCTTCGCTCCGGTAGGTATCCTGGGTGATCAGAGCGATAATTTGCGCAATAAGGTCATAGGGAATGATGCCACGAAGCAAACACTAGCATTATCCGGACGGGGTTGGCCTGGAGAATTATGTTTGAGGCTAAAATTTCTAACAGAATGGAAAAAGGGTGGAGAATGAACGGTTTTAGGGTAACGAGCTACAAAAGACTCGGTGTCCGAATTAAAAACTGTCTGTTGACACGGACTCAGAATGTGTTCTCCGAGATGGAAAACTTATGAGAAATCATGGCCCTGACACTCTTGAGACAGATCGCAGCATTGACCAGGTAAAGAGAGATTTCTGCCAAGAGAACACAAAACGAATAAGAAACAAACACATGAGATTAAATACCGAATGATCACCGAGTCCAACCACGCAGGGCAGGGCGAAACTCGAAATGAAATAGGGCCAGGTCGTCGGAACAACCGAGAATACTTACATCCAGCTGCAACTGCAATAAAAACCGAAAGGAGAGGCAGAAAATGTTTTTCTGCTATGCAGTTGAAAGGTTCACAGAAATAAGCCATTTTTCAGCCTTGAGGTTCACCTCTTCAAAATCTTCAAAACAAACAATTCCGTCTTCGCTCCTCTGCTGTCCCCGTTCGAACCCATCAAAAGGAAGGGGCAATGAAGTTAGCTCCGAATCCCAACAACAGAATAACAGGAACGTACTTGCCACAGTTGCGATCCCCACTCGTATCGTGCCGAAGATTTGACCAAAGGTGAGGGTGGTTGAGAAAAAGGAATGCGAGGCAATACCTTAGATTTGCCTTAGATTGACAGATGGCGTCCAACTGCAAGTCCAGTTCAACCGAGATGGCCGATTGAGGGGTTCAAAGGCTGAGTAAAGAGTAATGAAGAGAACCAAAACCCTGGGCACGTACGGGAGTGAGATGATCAAAATACTTGCAGAATAACCTGGTCAACGATGAACTAAGAGAGTGGAGTTCCATACCTGGGTGCAGAATCTCACTTGCCACCATAAGACAGCTTTGTGAGACGGAAGTAACGGATCATCAGCGGGAAATACTTCAAAATGTCTGCGCTCGCAAAATCAGGGTGGGGTGTAAAGCTTATCCGGCTGAATAATATCATGCACCCGTGGTATGAATGTGAAAAAAAAAAGCTGGGCGTCGGACCAGCGCGGATGCTACCGACATTTTGAGTCCTTGAAGGTAGGGTCGGAGATCAATGTGCACACCCACGATGCGGAATGGCGGATGGAACTCACTCATTACCATTACCACAGATGCTGTATGCATATCGTCAGGCAAGGTGGTCAAGCGATGAATGCTGGGGAAAGGGGGGGAGGAGGAACAAAGGATCCGGATGGCTCTTCTTCTAGATATAAAGCGCAGACATAGGCGATGTTCCAGCCTGAAAGCCAACGGAGCCAAAAATGGGCAGCTCAGATGTCGAAACGCGCAGCTCTTCGCAGTTCGTAGCAGGACATGAGACTGCGCAAGACCCAAAACAGGTTAATTAAACCATATGGAGGATAAATGCAACTTGTGAAACGTGATGGGCACCGCTCAATGAGCAAAATCTTAAAGAACGAATAATTAATTATTGTGTTTGAACAATAAAAGACCGGCAGCAGAAAAATGGGTTGGGGAGTGGAGGGAAGACCATCAGAAAGGACGGAGAACTGCCCTGCTTGTGTGGAGAGAAAGCTCGGGTCGTACGTGGCCGCAGCTTTGTTCATTGACAAAAATCTGGCGGCGCAGTCTACTGTGACAAACTGTGTCTGGCTAAGGTCCAGATTGCGGATGGGTCAACTGGCCGATGCCATCCCAATGAGAAGGAAAGCTGTTGAATCTCGTCCGAGTTGGTTAAAGAGGCGGTGTAGGTGTGGGTGTGCAATTGGGGTATCGAGAAATGCTTGGGACAAATGGGGATGATGGTTGACCACGAGACGGGCCGCAGTGGGAAAAAACACAGCAAAGGTTGGTACGAAAGGAATTAAAGACAGAGGATCCACACAGGAGAAAGGAAAGAGCACAAATATATGGGGAAGTGGCACAGCCGAGGAGCCATTAGCTTAAAGAACGGTTAATTAATAAGGAAAGCTCCATATGTCTCACGTTATTTCGCGTTTTCCACGCCCCGCCTTCCTCGCGAAATGAATTTCCCCTTCGACTCAGAGGCGAATTTGACTAATTTTGTGGCTACTGAGAGCAGCGCGTCCAGTGAATATCTCTGCCTTATTCTTCTCCAAGACAGCCGCACCAATGACTATTCATAATTAACACGAGGCATCGAATATGTGCAGCCGCTCACTCCCCCCTTTCGTACTTTACCCGCAGGACTTACGACAGAGATATTGTGATGTGGTACTTTTTCTAAAGTGGCAAAAGGTATTAAAAACCCGTATTTGTTGTATCGGAAGATCTAAATGGCTAAGAACACTTCCCATTTACTCGGTTTTGCCCTTCCTTTTCTAGTGAACTTCCTTGTAGGACAGAATTAGACAACAACTGCGAGCCGAGGAGTGGCGCTTGTATCGGGCTCCCACCTAGTGCTGGCCAAATATGATATAAATACAGAAAATATTCATATCCATATCCATATCATATTCACTCCCTGGTGCCCATATTGTATTTTTAGTGTATCGTATTCATATTCAACAGCTTGAATATGAATATATTTCCAATATATCTAAATATGTTTTACCACGGATTCGGTCAAGAAAAGGGCGTTGAAATTTGGTGGAACATGCTCTCAGAGTCAGAAATATAGAGTATGGTTTTTGTGAGTGCTGAACACTGGCTGTGGGATGGAGAATTTGGTGTGTGATCACGTCAACATCATGACATTTGAACATTCCTCATCCAGCTCGAACGAATAGACACTGCCCCACACTCCCTACACTGCCGATGGAGCCGATTGGGTGGCCTGGGACGCAATTTGAAGGTTATACCATCCGTGTTGGCTCCACAAACGGCAAAAAAACACAGATTGGGCATATTCAAATATAATTGAGTATGCCGGCAGCATATCATATCATATCCATATTGTATCATAGTCATATTCGTGCATATTCATATTCGGAAAGAGGTCTTGGGACCGGATCGTATTATTTAGTTGAATATATTCAAAATATATTTTTCCGTACCGTATTTTTGGCCAGCACTACTCCCACCTACGCCATCTTCCCTCTGACAGCAACCCCAAAGGAACATCCACAGGTGACACACGCTCCTAAATACAGCCCCTCCTTCTTCCCCTTTCGACGCTCACTCTGTTCAGACAATGAGCACCCAGACCGCTGCCAGCAGGCGTCTCCCGGATATCAGGTTTCGTGTCCTCATTGCAGGAAGGGCCAACGCCGGAAAGACCTCGATTCTGCAGAGGGTGTGCGACACCACCGAGAGTCCCAAAATATATAGAGTCACAGGGAAGGAAACTCGGACAGAGGTGTGTCCAACACATTATAAACCGGATCTTTGCACTCAGTAAATAATAGATTCGTCTCAATCCCAGCTCCGAGGCATATTACGCTGTGTCTTCATCGAGCCCTGTTAACTGTGTTTTTTTGCAGCGTGGTCAGCACGACATCTCCGATGAACTGGAGTTCACTAACCACAAGGGTTATGTGTTCCATGATTCCCGTGGATTTGAATGCGGAACTACGAGCGAGCTAAAGATTATCCGAGACTTCGTTCATGATAGATCACAACGCAAGAGTCTTCAAGAGCGATTGCATGTGATCTGGTCTGTATTTGTCGACAATTTAATTCATGACATCTTACTCTTACGGCTCAAGGTACTGCATCCCCATGGACGACCAACGCCCGAGCTTGGACATTGCACCGTTCCATGAAATTTGCCCTGACAAGAACGGTGGGTTATGCCGGTTTGTTGAGACTCGATTCTCATGCACACCAAGTTCCCGTAATTGCCGTATTCACAAAATTCGAGGCGTTCAGGCACGATATTCAGCTCGACTTGGAAGACGACGATCAAAGGCAACAGGTCAATCCGCAGGACGAGTGTGAAAGGATCTTTAAGGCCGAATACTTGGAGAGGCTTGGTGAAGGACCCAAGTTTGTCCGCCTAGAAGGTAAGACATCTTGAGCATCAATTTCTTTTGATACACCACGTCGTAGGGATGGATAAATCGGATGCACGTTGCGACAATCTCATCAAGACCACATTGGATATCCTGGATCCTGCAACAGTGGCGCTTATGCTTTTAGCTGTGCAGATACAAAATCTGGAACTCAATGTACAATATGTGGTACAAAGGTGAGGAAACTGACTGAAATTAAAACAATGGCTGACTCAGATGGAAGAATATCGAGCAGGGTTTCACCACGAGAAAGAGGCACTGAGGATGTGATCAAGCACTGCTTGATTGGATTCCCAATGCTCTGGGTGGGTGAGGTTAAGGAATTATATTCTACTTACTGACTTTCACACTGTACTACATGCATAAATGGGCAGTTTGTGAGTCCCTCTCGCTGCTGCACTTCTGCCATCCGCTGATCTGAGGCCCTGTGGCCCCCTGCAGGACGTGAGTCCCTGTCTCTCTCACTGCTGCCCTCCTGGTATCCGCTGATCTGACACCCTGCCGTCTCCTTCAGGTCGTGAGTCCCTGTCCCTCTCGCTGCTGCCCTGCCACCATCCGCTGATCTGACGCCCTGCGGCCCCCTTCAGACCGTGAGTCACTGTCCCTCTCCCTGCTGCCCTGCCGCCATCCGCTGATCTGATGCCCTGTGGCACCCTTCAGTCAGTGAGTCCCTGTCCCTCTCGCTGCTGCCGTGCCTCCATCCACTAATCTGATGCCCTGCGGCCCCCTTCAGGATGTGAGTCCTCGGTGCTGCCCTGCTGCCATCCATTGATCTGATGCCCTGCGGCCCTCTTCAGGACGTGAGTCCCCGTCCCTCTCGCTGCTGCCCTGCTGCCATCCGCTGATCTGACGCCCTGCGGGCCCCTTCAGTCAGTGAGTTCTTGTCCCTCTCGCTGCTGCTCTGCCGCCATCCTCTGATCTAATGCCCTGCGGCCCCCTTCAGTCAGTGAGTTCCTATCCCTCTCGCTGCTGCTCTGCTGCCATCCACTGATCTGACACCCTGTGGCCTACTTCAGGATGTGAGTCCCCGTTCCTCTCGCTGCTGCCCTGCCGCCATTCGCTGATCTGACACCCTGTGGCCTCCTTCAGTCAGTGAGTCCCTGTCCCTCTCGCTGCTGCCCTGCCGCCGTCTGCTGATCTGATGCCCTGCGGCTCCTTCAGTTGGTGAGTCCCTGTCCCTCTCGCTGCTGCCCTGCTGCCATCCATTGATCTGACACCCTGCGTTCTCCTTCAGCTAGTGAGTCTCTGTCCCTCTCGCTGCTACTCTGCCCCCATCCGCTGATGTGACGCCCTGCGGCACCCTTCAGAGAGTGAGTCCCTGTCCCTCTTGCTGCTGCCCTGCCGCCATCTGCTGATCTGATGCCCTGTGGCCCCCTTCAGGACGTGAGTCCTCGCTGCTGCCCTGCCACCATCTGCAGATCTGACATTCTGCGGTCCCCCTCAGGACGTGAGTCCTCACTGCTGCCCTGCCGCCATTCGCTGATCTGACATACTGCGGCCCCCTTCAGTTTGTGAGTCCCTGCCCCTCTTGCTGCTGCCCTGCCTCCATCTTCTGATCTGATGCCCTGCGGCCCCCTTCAGTTGGTGAGTCCCTGTACTTCTCACTGCTTCCCTGCTCATCCACTGATCTCATCCCCTGCGGCCCCCTTCAGTTTGTGAGTGCCTGTTGCTCTCGCTGGTGCCATGCCTCCATCCAATGATCTGATGCCGTGTGGCCCCCTTCAGTTGGTGAGTTCCTGTCCCTCTCGCTGCTGCTCTGCCGCCATCCACTGATCTGATGCCCTGCGGCCCCCTTCAGGATGTGAGTCCCTGCCACTCTCGCTGCTGCCCTGCCTCCATCCGCTGATATGACACCCTGCGGCTCCTTTCAGTTGGTGAGTCCCTGTCCCTCTCGCTGCTGCCCTGCTGCCATCCGCTGATCTGACGCCCTGCGGCCCCCTTCAGTGGGTGAGTTCCTGTCCCTCTTGCTGCTGCCCTGCCGCCATCCGCTGATCTGACGCCCTGCGGCCCCCTTCAGGATGTGAGTTCCTGTCCCTCTCGCTGCTGCTCTGCCGCCATTCACTGATCTGACGCCCTGCGCCCCCCTTCAGGACGTGAGTCCTTACTGCTGCCCTGCCTCCATCCCTGATCTGACGCCCTGCGGCCCCCTTCAGTCGGTGAGTCCCTGTCCCTCTCGCTGCCGCCCTGCTGCCTTCCGCTGATCTGATGCCCTGCGGCTCCTTCAGTTGGTGAGTCCCTGTCCCTCTTGCTGCTGCCCTGCCGCCATCCACTGATCTCACACCCGGGTGTCTCCTTCAGCTTGTGAGTCCCTGTCCCTCTTACTGCTGTCCTGCTACCATCCACTGATCTGACGCCCTGCGGCCCCCTTCAGTCAGTGAGTTCCTGTCCCTCTCGCTGCTGCTCTGGTGCCATCTACTGATCTGATGCCCTGCGGCCTCCTTCAGGACGTGAGTCCCTGTCCCTCTCGCTGCTGCCCTGCCTCCATCCGCTGATCTGATGCACTGTGGCCCCCTTCAGTCAGTGAGTCCTGTCCTTCTGACTGCTGCCCTGCCACTATTCGCTGATCTCACGCCCTGTGGTCTCCTTCAGCTTGTGTGTCCCTGTCCCTCTTGCTGCTGCCCTGCTGCCATCTGCTGATCCCACGCCCTACGGCCCCCTTCAGTTGGTGAGTCCCTGTCCCTCTTGCTGCTGCCCTGCTGCCATCCGTTGATCTGATGCCCTGTGGCCCCCTTCAGGACGTGAGTCCTCGCTACTGCCCTGCCCCCATCCGCTGATCTGAAGTCCTGTGGCCCCCTTCAGGACGTGAGTCCTCACTGCTGCCCTCCTGCCATCCACTGATCTGACATCCTGTGGCCCCCGTCAGTTTGTGAGTCCCTGTCCCTCTCACTGCTGCCCTGCCTCCATCTGCTGATGTGACGCCCTGCGGCCCCCTTCAGTCGGTGAGTCCCTGTCCCTCTTGTTGCTGCCCCGCTGCCATCCGCTGCTCTGACGCCATGTGGCCCTCTTCAGTCGGTGAGTCCCTGTGCTTCTCACTGGTGCCATGCCGTCATCTGCTGATCTGACACTCTGTGGCCCCCTTCAGTTTGTGAGTCCCTGTCCCTCTTGGTGCTGCCCCACTGCCATCCACTGATCTGACACCCTGTGGCCCCCTTCAGTCAGTGAGTCCCTGTCCCTCACACTCCTGCCCTGCCACCATCTGCTGATCTGACGTCCTGCGGCCCCCTTTAGTCGGTGAGTCCCTGTCCTTCTCACTGCTGCCCTGCTCTCATCCGCTGATCTGATACCCTGGGCTCCCTTCAGAGAGTGAGTCCCAGTCCCTCTCACTACTATTTTACTTTTGCCAATCCATAAACTTACTTGCCACCCATCACTCTTTTTCAGGCTGTTGAGTTTTTACTGTACTGGCTGCTTAGCTTTTATTCAATTATCACAGCAACCACTCCTCAAGTCACTTTCCAAATTTGTGAAAAATGTTAGCTACATTCACATTACCCCCTGACCCTACTGATGTTCATTTCAGATTGATTCATTAAGATCGCCAAAGTCATTCCCCACATTTCCTTCTGGAGTTGGCCCTCCTTCTATCATAACTGCAAACTACTCATGTGTCCCTTAGATCCCCTCACATTTCCCTACTTACACTGTGACTTGTATTTACATTCATTTGTCATTCACCTTCCCTTCCTCATTCTTATCTATTACTACAGCACTGCTTATTGTGTTGCGCTTTACTTCACTTGCATTTCTAAACTCACAAGTCAGTGTAAAAAATGCACTGGAGCAGGCATACACCAGGCACTCGGCCTATGACTTGGGTGTCAAAGTTGATGCATGGCTTGCTGCTTCTCCTCGCACAGAGGAGGAAATTGTTGGTTTTATCAAGTCCATACCCTGGTGAGTTTGCTTTCCTTTCTGTTTATCAATGACATAGTCTCTGAATTTGATTACAGGGATATGAATACCAATACATGAAGATGGAATCACCTATCAGTAAACATCGATTATTGTGACCCAAAGTTCCGAAATACTATCCCCCTCTTCATCACTGCTTGTAGTTTCTATCCTTGAAATCTGAAGACAGCATTAGATTTGATGGTTCCAACAAAGATATATGGCTCAGCCAATCTCAGAAGATGCTCAGATCTCAACCACTAGATGAGCTCTGTCAAACCTGGTGGGTTTCGAGCCATTAATGAGTTTAACCGACTTAACCCGTTTAACATCTGCACCGAGGATGAATATTAGTGGTATACCTGAGTAGCTTGTTAACCGTTTTAACTGTTAACGGGGTTCAACCATTTTCACCGTTAAAGGGTTCGACGGTATTAACAAAGGTTCAAATGGTTACACTGGTATTCTACAACTATTAAAATGTGTGTTCATGACGGCCTTACAGGTAAAACTTCCACCCTCATCAGGACCCGTGATTTCCTACCTGAGCAGTCTTTGCTCTGCACTTGACTGTCTCTGGCAGATTTCGTTGTGTTGACCATAGCAAATTTGTGCAACAGGTGATACATTCTTCTGTCATTTTTTCACATTTCAAGGAGTGCTGAATTTTGTATCCTTAGCTGAAAGATTAAGTGACAATCTTAGAAGGCTGAATAGCTTCAGAATAGGTATGATTGAGATGTGGTTTTAAAGAGATTGGGCCGTTGCAATTGAAGCATCTAACTCAGTCCTAAGCATTGTACTGGTGCCCAACATGGTCCGGGATTCGAACCCACGCCCCGATGACACACTTTTTTATGATATCATCGGGAAGATGGCAGCATACCAACTAGGCTATACTGCCCCAAAATGTGGTTTTCATGTTGGTGAGATCCTACCATGTCGAATCCAAGCCAAATACAGCATGCTGAAAGTTAGCAGGCCAACGGAAGAGAGAATGAGAGCAAGTAACTTAGCTGGAAGAGACAGGTAGACTCGTACTTGTGTGTTTGTCGTGAGCTCTGAGCTGGCTTCGTAGTCTGTAGAACACTCAAGTCAAGAAAACCAAATCATGTTTTAAACAGTGAGGAAGAACGGGGTTCTAGGCTGGTAAACGGAAATTTGGGTCGGAGGTCCGGATAATAGGGAGTACGGGTGAAGTAGGAAATGGGTGAATGGTCCCAGAGATACATATCGTGAAGGTGTGAAATAGAAAATGGGGAATGTAGCGTGTGGGCGTGAAGTGAAGTACGCATGCAACTCGAAAAGGCTCGATGGAGGGGGAAATCTGGGCTAGAGGTGGAGGGTGTTCACTGGCGGCGTGATCTCATTGGAGTGCTCAATTCAGTGGCGCGACGTTCGTGGTGGTTCGGATGCAAAAAGGCGATGATGTAACAAATGTACGTACAAAACAAATAGACGGTCTGAAGACCGTAAAATAAGTACGGAGATATAAGATATACAAGAGCGCGGTGGGCCGCTTCGCGGCCCCCCATTTCGACTGGTTAGGGACCTGTAATGCGCAGGGTGGGAAAGGATTATCTTTTTTTGAACTTGGCTCAAGCCGCATAACCCACGCTTTGACAGAGAAGCGAAGGGAGGGGTTTGTGTGGAAGCGGCAATGTCTGCCGAGTCGGAATTGTCATCGCGGCCCGTTCGAGCGACCATCTCCTAGCTCACTTCCTAAATTCCCCAGAAGTCACAAGCAACGTGGAAGATGATGGAGGAATTGATACTATCTCAAGGTTAATTTGTAGTCTCCAATAGATCAAGCTGGGATTCATTCAGCAGTTAGAACTAAGTGCGGAGCTGGCGGAGTCGTCGGAGTTTGAAGGCTTCAGACAGACGGACACACGTAATTTTATAAAGAGGGTGATGGGAGGCAATAAGTGGTCCATCCTACCCTTCCGCAACGGATCGTACGCTACACCTATCAAATTACTCATATCATAAGCAGATGGACTGATTTTATGTGTATCTGTTTACGTTCTTCTTTTCTCCCACACTACGCGCCATTTCCCTATTTGTTTTCGACGGAGCGCCCACCTGGCGCTCATTTTTTAGCTTTCAGCGTCACATCTTGGCTTACCTTAAGTACTCATATTATTATAAGTCCCGAACTTCTCAGATTGGTATCAGATCATGATGCATGTTTCCTTCCGTCGTCCTAGCAGCCCCAGTAAAGAGCTATGTCTGAAGTGTATGCCAATCTTTGCTCTCATATGATTTTTATTCCCCTGTCCGCTTAAACTAAATTTCAAGTCCAACTTTACAACTGAGGAAAGCCTCGAGGCTTTGGCTTTAATTTTAGGGCTGTGGTATGACGCGTCGTCCTAAATCTGAACGAACCACATGCCCTTTGATCGCGCGCTCAAGGCCCACTCAAAAGAACGATATCTGTCATTCGCATTGCTTTTTTCTCCCTCCCCACCATTATCCCACTTCCGGCCGTTTCTTATTATCCCCACTCACCGTCCTGGAAGGTCCTGAGTAAAGGTCCTGAGCAACACCAAGTCAAATCCAACCACCAAGACTCGTGGCAAGATGGTATGCGGACATCCGATCAAGGTCGCTGGGCCTCATCGTTCAAATCAATCATCAAACAGCTGCTCGCCATTCACTTCTTGCTTCAATGTCTTCGTACCCTCAGCTATGGAAGTCCAAGATTCAAGCTGACATCATCGCAAGACTCAGTCGCAACACCGGTCACGCTTCCATCTCGTCTCATGGAGCAACGTTCCCTGTTCAATAAATGACGAGCTCTCGGGCATCAAGACGACCGAACTCTCGGACGAACATACAAACCAACTGAACTCTATGAAACTCAATGGCAAGAGGGAAGCGGATTTCTGAGACCACAGGAATTATCTCCCGTCTTCCGTCGTGTCCGTGAGGTGATTCTTCATCGCAGATCAACCTATCCATCGTTCTCCGTAACTGAATTCGGTGTACCCCTATTCTCTTCAGCGCTTTCCTGACGTGGATCAAAACAGGTGTTTGTCCTACAATCAAATGCACCCCAGCGCCTCCCATCCATCTTCCTGGTGCGTAGTATTCTACGCGCAGACTGGATACTTCGGTCGTATCTCATTTACCATTGGCTGCGGCTGAGCAAATTCCGGGTCTGAATCCCTAGTGAGCGACCAGTATTTCCTCCGAGTACGACTTCTTGATCTATAGTCGAGTTTGAGTCATATGTCTCGTAGATCGTAGCCTCATACCGGCAACATCGGGGCCTGGCTCCGTGTATGTGTGGCCAAAATGTGAGTTCTTAACTTGATCAGAGCATGCAATAGATCTGATTCATCTATAGTCAGCGACTCGCCTCGCTTCTATGGCGACACAAGGCAGCGTACCTTTAAGGTAAGTAATTTATTTAAATGTGGGCTCCATGTTTCGTTCCATCGTCTGGGTTCATCCAAGAGTGGCGGATTTCTCTCACAATTCCGCCGATTGATAATCCGGCCCGCAGGTGGGTGCGCCCACATCGACGGCAGTCTGAGCGATCGCATTCATGGGTCACTAATCCGCAGCTTAGTCACTGGTTGGTGGCACTCGTGAGACCAAAGACATCGATTCAGTATCATACTGCCCTTGGTTAGTGTTGGGGATGCCATTCTCATCTACCCTCCTCTACCCTCCGCCAGATTCAATTTCAGTTGAGACATTTGATAGTATACTTTATCTACTACATATTAAATCGTGTATCTTCTGTACTAATATTTCACGGTGCAGTGCAAGTTCGACTGACTCGTGTACAGAGAACTAATCATGTCAATCTGAGTTATCTCCCCACACGTTGCAGTCAGCCCGGGGCCGGAGCGAAGCGACGGCATATCTCGTCTCATATATTATTACTCGCATCTTAAGCCTTAAGCACATCCCCTGAATCAGAGTGTACATGTTTGGCCCTCCGAAGTTCCGCCATTTGTCTCACTCACTTCTCCAAAGACATAGGCGCACAGGGATTCAAATTGGCTATTTTATTTCTGGGGCATACCCTTGCATGAGAATTTAGCTCACTCCAGAAATGCGGTGATAGGGCATGTAATGAGATAAGCACGAAAACACCCAGTTTTTATTCGTTTTCACGTCTACCAGTATGGGAAAGGAGAGGCATTAGATTTGAGAGCGTACACCTCTCCCCAGAGGTGGTAGGCTACACTTTTGATGACTGAAAAACAACTACAAGGGTCAACGACTTAACAAAGGCTCGTACAGGTACTGCGTTCTGGTGGGAACTCACTACACTGGGCTATGGGATGCAGTTCCGCTCTGCTGTGTCCCTATGCGTCGGAGGTGACCAACGGGGAACTACCAATCATCGATAGTTGACTCCCTTCACCAGCAGGAGAACCGAACAGTTGGAAATGATGATGATATTGTGATAACAGAAAGATACGGAGTCTAGCCGGAGGAACATACAATCCTTCCCACTACTACAACCCACGCCTTAGAAGCCAGCTGAAGGTGTCCCTTCACTGGCGGCCATACCCTTACAACTACGAAGCACAAGGAAGATCAGCGGATGCACCAGCCAGCAGTGGCCAAAGTGCAAACTGCATATGATAAACATGAAGCTAGCATCTGAACATCACATTATTTGATGGCGGACTAGCGGCTGGAAAGCAACGAGAAGAGGTTGGGAATCACTCGCTCGTCACGGACCACACCTCCCGGAGGATAGAGCCCTACACTTGTAGGTCCTGCCACGACTAGAAGATTGAAAGACAACTGGCGGCAGATCGAGTCAAACTCGTGAGTCAGCAGGAGCTAGGCTCTGGATTCATGTGAAGTATCTCCAGCGGGAGGACAGAATAATCAGGGTTTAGATATCCCTGCAGTACGATTGGCCATCCACCCATTGGCGGCGCGACACGGTTTGATCCTCTGCAGTTCCTTTCATCTCCTTTAGTGACCTCCTGTTTGTATAAAAATTAGCTAGTATACTATCTGCCCAGAAATTGGGGTGAATATAGTGGACTCTTGAGATAAAAGACATACTCTTGACATTCAGAAGAGGACCGGACAACAGAGCGTGGACAGCGGCGTCATGGACGTCGGTCATAAAGCCGTCATCGTTGGGAGTGCCGCCATAGACAGCGAAGACCTTCCCGTCGGAGTCTACAATGGGGCGGGAGGTGCTGGAGAAAATTATGTTAGACAGGGTAGAAAAGAGAGAACACAGCACGACACGCCTTCCACTCGACTTCACAAGCCTAAAGCCTTTGTGCTTTGGCTTATCCCCAGAGAAGTCCGTCAGCCTGGAGGTATGCCCACCACCGTCACGGAGCCCGATAAACCCGGTAGCAGCGATCTGAGCTTTCCTGAGCTGGAATTGAGCCTTGATGGGAGGCGAGGCTGTGCGGATATGTCGTTGGTGGCGGGATGGACGAGGGTCACGGAGCTGATCGGCCGATGCCTTGATAGATGCACGAGCTTCACGATGTTTGACTTTGGACCGTAGTTTATCCTTTGCCTTCAGTGTAGTAGGGGTCGGGGTGGTGCATTGGGCAGCTGGAGTCACGGGGATGGGTTGAGTAGCAGGAGCCACGGGGATGGCAGACAAGAGGCTCGCGGGGGTCCCAGTGTCCAGTTCCGCCAGATCTTCATGCTGGTGGGTAGTGACAGCAACAGCCGCAACGGCGTCAGTGATAGAAAAGTCCGTGGGAATGGGCTCCCAAATCCCAAAGGAACGCCCAGACCGGGTCTGTGAGGCAGTGAGCAAAGTGGAGGAGAGGCGAGAGATGTTGGATGTACACTCCGAAGAGTAAGAAAATCAGGGCCAAGGGGGGAGCCTGGTAGGAAGGGAGTCAGCGATGGCATCCGTGGCAATCACATGCGAAGTTCTGCAAATAGAGAGCTTGCGCAAAGCCACCCTGAGCGAGGGTGGCTTGATAAATGGAAATTCTGAAAAAACCTCTACATACTTTCCTTGCTTTGAGTGCATGAAATGGATGCTGGTGTGATGTTCTAGGGTACCCAGACCAGACCCACCCTTGGGTGGACATACAAAGCTTAATTGGAAGCCACCCCACTCTTGGGGTGGCTTTGCGCAACCTCTGATATGGGTGGCACAGGTGGCACTGGCATCGGTGGCTTCACCAGCCGCAGGTGTGAGTGGCGCCGGTCAAGTTCTGGGCTCGGATCTCGACGGCAGTCCATGGTTCCCCGGCAGGAGTACTACGGAGGTTCTGGGTTCTTCAGGAAGAGCACCACAAACGAAAAAGGGGAGGGAAAACGATAAATAAAGGCAAGCGCGAGGTCCGGGCACGGATCCCAGCGCCCAGCTAAAGCCTGAGAGTGTCTGTGTTCCCCGGCAGGAGTACAACCAACGTGACAGGAAATAAAGCAGGCGCGAGTTCCGGGCACAGATCCCAGCAGCCAGCCAAAGCCGGTGGCTGTGTGTGCTCCCCAGCAGAAGTAGATGGAAAGGAGAGATTGGATTTACCTTGGAGGTCGAGGTTAATCTGTATGGCTCCCTCAGAGGCAAGAAAGGGCAGATGGTGGTGGAAGAAGAAAAGAGAGTCAGCGCCAAAGAAATGATCCCATTTTTTTATGTATTTTACTTCATAATTTTGTACCGGGCCACCAGTGCCACGGCTGGTTGGATTTGAGGGTCGGTGCCAAGGATGCCACCCAGCATCTGTGGCAAACATTACGGTCACGTAGTTGATCGGGACTTGTAAAATTTCTTTCCTCGCTGCCACCACTTTTGTTTCCACACAATGACTTCAAAGGTAAGTAGAGCTCAAAATATTCTAATGGTTTAAATCACACACTAGCTGACTCTTTAGATGCCAAGGGGCAAAAAAAACGATGATTCCGCCAATGCCACCCAGAGTTCCTCAACAGAGTCTCCCCCTGCACAGCGCAGCTTGCGTAGCACCTCCAACACCGCCGCCCCTCGAACGCAGGTTCATCCGTGTCTGAATCTATGCCCCGAACCCTGCGCAGCAGTGCGGGTGCCACTGCCACCGATGCCACTGTCCCCACAAAGTCCTTTCCAAAGCGCAAGGGCAAGAAAAAGGTGCAGCCACCGCCTATGACGGCCCATACACCCGAGCCCGGGGATTCCGACCTCGATATGTTTAACACTGACTGTGCTCCCACCGAAGCTGAGCTCTAGTACCTCCGTCAAGTGGAGACGGCCTCCCAGTTCGTCCCTGAACTTCAAACCCCCAGTCAAGATCAAGAGGAGTTCAACTTTGAAGACCCTGCATCCTGTACTGGGCCACTGGTCGACTACTCTGGGGACAAAGACGACAAGGTCATGAAAACACCGACCCCGAGGACCTTCATCCACGGGGCAGGCCAGCTTCTCAATGAAAAACCGCCTTCTCCCCAAACATCACGCGACGCGGTGCTGCCAGTGCTGCCTGCCTGCCACCGTGACGACGATGCGCAAGACAAAATGGTGCCACCGGTGCCACCTGCTGGCCCCTCCATCAACGACGCGCAGGACGAGACGGTGCCACCCGTGCCACCTGCCAGCTCCCCTGCGCCGGACAAGACCACGCCACCAGTGCCACCAGCCAGCTCACCCGCACAGGAGACGGCAGTGCCACCTGCGGACACGCAGGACAAACCCTCACGTACCGTCTCCCCTGAGCCCGCCAATAGCCAGGGGGATCCGTCCATCAAGGCCATTTCCGACAACAACAGCGATGAAGAAAGCAGCAGCAGCAGCGACAGCAGTGACAGCAGCAGTGACAGCAGCAGTGACAGCAGCAGCGACTCGGATGCCGATTCCAACCCTGACAGCAAGTCCGACGGTGAGGGCCCCGGTGCCACGCACCGTGAGAGAAATCCCAACGCACCGCAGCAGCCCCAGTCCACCAAGAAGATGGGGAAGAAGGGCAAGGGCAAGGTGACAGCGGAGGTGAACACAGCGGCGGCGAGGCTGAAGGCGGTGACCGAGGCGAGGGCGATTTTGGAGGCAGAGGTGCGGCATTGGGATGCCAAGCTCGAGGCATGAGCGGCGGAACTCTCTGTGGAGCTCCACCTGGATGAGGACGAGTGCCGCAAAGCTCTCGTCCATCTCCACAAGTGGAGGAGGCGGGAAAAGTCCCGCAAGTACAACGAGCGGGCTGTGTTGATTTGGAAGCGGACACAGGAGCTTCATTCAGATGGTGCGTTTTTTTTTCCCTACCAGATGCCGGCGCTGATCGTTCGTTTGAGCAGGGAGGGAGGTGAGGCTGACTATGCCCAAGGTTTCGCAAATTGTCAAGAAGATGCTCTGGGACAAGACGTCCAACAACCCACGGTGGACCCAGGCCGCGCTCAAGGAACTCAGGAAGGAATACTTGGAGGCTCAGACCAGCAAGGAGTCGGGGACCCGCACCAACAACCTCTCTGCCGCCCTTACAAATTGCATTGAGAAAGATGTAAGTTCCAATTTACCCTGCTGGCATCAGTGGCACTGATGGCTAACAATTGATTTGTTTGAAGTTACATCATGCTGAGAAGCGGACCAACGTCAAGGCCTTCGCTGTCTTCAGCGCGGGCCATGTGTCCGACACCATCACCACCACCATCACCACCGCTGTCGTGGGCTCTTCCCGAAGCCTCACCTTCTTCAAGGAGGTCCATGGTGTCGACCCCGCCACATTCGGGTTGTCCTACAACGCGTGGGCCATCAGCAAGGCCGTCCTCAAGCCCATCGACAAACCCAACCCCAACGTCACCCTCAAGCCCGTCAAGATGGAGGCCCCGAAGGACGGCGTAAAGTTGACGGCGACGGAAAGGAGATCTTACGTCAACAAGCACCTCGAGAGGACACTGCGTGAGTCGCGCAAAGCACACCCTTATTTTCTTTTATGTACTAATACATCTTTTTAACCAGGGGAGAAGACCGGGGTGTCCACCGCCACCATGCAATACAGCAACTACCGTCGGGTGTGCATTGGCAAGTTCGGAGTCCAGCTCGAAGGCTGGCCCGAGGGTGTCAAGATGATGGCGCCATCCAACATGAAAACAGGCGCAGTCGCCGTCGTCCAAATGCTGTATGACCGGATCCAAACTGGCAAGCTCAAGTGGGTTGACGCAGAGCCAGAAGAGCAGGCGGCGGCTCAAGAAGAGTTCAAGGGGTATAAGAGGGGCAGCGGGAAGAAGCTGTCGACGTCCAAGACGAAGGCCAAGACATCGGGTAGGAGGAAGCGTCAAACACCAGAGAGCGAGGATGAGGCAGAGGAGACCCCGTCTGACCACGATGACAAAGACGACGAGACCCCGCCCCCTGCATCGAAGAAGCGCAAGCGGCTGGCCAATGAGGAGGACAAGGAGGAAGACACCGAGCACGGGGATCTGAACCCTGAGCCACCCAAGAAGAAGGCCAGGTCAGTGGCACCGGTGGCACCCGCCCCAACGGCAGCCCCCTCGAAGCAAGCTTGGAAGAAGAAGGCTGCAGGGAAGGACAAGGTAGAAAAAAGGTCGCAGAGGTCGGACGAGAGGGGGGAGAAGGAGAAGAAGGAAAAGAAGAAGGAGGAGAAAAAGCGGAAGAGAGACACCGCAGACACCACCAAGGACCAGCCACCCTTCAAACACGCGCGCCCAAAGCCCAAGCCGTTGGCGAAGAAGATTCCGAAGAGTGTCACGTTCATCAAAGAGTCCGACATCGAGCAGGATGCCACGGGTGCCAGAACGACCGGTGGCAGCGGTGGCACCAAGGCCGTTGGTGGCGCAGATGGCGCGGGCTCCGATGAGACGATGAGGGTCTTCCCCTAGCGGTTCTCGAAGCTCGGAAGAAGCGCCAGGAGACCAAGGACATAGCGGCAGCCATCCACACCAGGAACGCGGAGGAGATGGCCAAGAAACGTGCGGCAGGCTTGAGCAGCAAAGATTCTAAGCCCAAGCGGAAGCCCAAAACCACGAAGGAGATCGATGAAGAGGCCAACGCCAGCTTTGACGATGATGACGATGAGTAGTCAAAGCATGCGCCTCCTCCCCTCCATCTGTCGCCTTTGTCCCCTCCTTCCTGCTTGCTGAACTCGGTGTCCACGCCTTCCGGGTCCCCGTGCTTGTCTCAACGCCCCCTGCCTGTCTGCTGCAGAGGGTGTTTTTTTATTTTTGAAATACATGCATCTCGTAGTCTCTCATATTGTAGTAAAGTGCCACCAAACAAAAAAAAGTTCTTGAATGACGTCCATGGCATTCGTGGCACCCCATTGAGTCAACGTGAGATCCAATCCAATTGATGGCACTGATAGCAGAGCGTTGCAGTGGCACCGGTGGCATGTCACGTGAAACAGGGCCATGTCTGGAGTAAGGAATAGCATCCACAACAAAGCAACAGCATTGAAATTACCACTACCGATCCATAACTATCCACAGGTCTAAGAACGATTCAAACATTTCACTGATCCTGGGTTGAAATGTTTGATGGCACCAATGGCACACTTTTGGTAATATTTTTTTACTGATCCTGGGTCAGAAAGTCTGGTGGCACTGATGGCACACTTTTGGCAACATTTTTTACTGATCCTGGGTCAGAAAGTCTGGTGGCACCGATGGCACTTTGGGTAACAAAATTTTACTGATCCTGGGTCGAAATGTCTTGTGGCACCCATGGCACTATTTGGGTAACAAAATTTTACTGACCCTGGGTCAGTAGCCTCATGGCACCCATGGCACGATATCCAGCCCAATTGGCGGTTCTGTGGCACACATGGCGGTTCCGTGGCATATGTGGCATTGTTTGTTCGAAAAAAGCGACCAAACAATAGGGGATATTTACTGGATGGCATGGCTGCTCTGCCACCACTGGGTGCTGCAGCTGCCACCAAACACGTACGGTGGCCGTGCCACGTCTCGATAACTATCAACGGGTCTTGGGGGAGTAGACCCGTTGATAGTTATCAAGGGGTGGCGGTATTATCAGGTGACCTTGGCTGGATCTTTCTCACCTTGGTTGCATCTTTCATTATGATTGCACCTTGACATTGGGTTACAACCATTAGAGTCCCATCAGCATTGCTTGTGTTTGGTATTGATCTGCGAATCCCCCCACCTGTCTGCTGGGCTCGGCATCTCCACAACTGCTTCAATATGGGTACGGAAGGGCGGGTCAAGATTCTCTGTGTTCAGAAAAGCCTTCAGAGAAATATCTGTGGCATGCAGATGGAATCCCTTCGGAAATTCATGAACTTCCTGTGTTTGGATGAATTAATGGCTATGGGCGCTATGAAGGATGTTGAGCTCGCTTTCGTGGAACACATAGTTCAAGATACTGTTCAGAATGTGCTCTAGGCACCAGGAATTCAATGTGATGCTCTCATGTCGAGAATTCAACTTTCAGAACAATATGGCATCATTGTTTCAATCAATGCCATCATAAATTCAAAATTTCCTCCAGATAAAGTCATTCACATGGGAACTGTTTGAAGTTTAGTCCATGTGAGCAGCAGACTGCATCCTAGATGGAAACATGCATCCACTTTCTAAGATGCAATCACTTTTGCACCTTTCTTCCCAGATGCAACCCAAAACCCTGCAACCACCGAGATGTAACCCTTGATTAATTTTTGGACAGTATATGTGCCATACTGGCACCTCTAGGCTTAACCACGTACACCTTACATTGATGCTAAGGAGGCCTGGTTCGGGGTAGCCTGAGGTGCATTTTGAACATCTTGAGTTCAAAGCATGATGGTTCAAACCGGTTCCAACCATGGTTTGAACCAGCTAGAACCATCAGTGATTTAAACTGAGTTGGAACTGTGATGGTTAAACTGGTTGGAACCGTGATGGTTTAGAGCCAAATTTTATATGAGAACCAGTCATGGTTCAAACTGGGTTAAACCATTATGGTTCGAACCGGTTTAAACCCAGGGGTCTCATAGGACATGAGGCAGTTTAAACTGAAATCCTGCTGTTGCTGAAGTCTTATCACCCGGGATTACAGCCAAGAGCTCGGATGTATACTCATTCGGTCTCTTGGTTCTAGAGGTGTGACTCACCCTCAAAAACAAAGATGCAACAAAGGTGTTTGGAACCTTTATTACATCGACAAATTACACGCACTTGTGTCATGAATCATCCAGTTTCCACTTTTTTTCGTCTGCATCACGGGACTCTCATGACGTGACCACGGGACCTTCTCATGGTTGAAACCCGATCATGGGTTCAAAGGATTGGGATATGAGAAGACGTTAAGGGTTAGGGAACCTGCACAGTTGGTCCCCCTAACCCTCAGACGCTAACATACAGGAGCCTGATCACAGGCTTCAGGGACTAAGATACGGGAAGACGTTAAGGGTTAGGAAACCCGCACAGTCGGTCCTCCTAACCCTCAGACGCTATGGTGATAACACACAGGAGCCTAAGAGCATCTCAAATTAATGCTCCTTAATGTTGTGATACAGGAACTGATCACGATCACATTAATTTATTCATAATGTATATAAGCACAGTAGAATCTCCTTGTACAGTAGATTCTACCTTGTCTAATCTCTGCTTTGGCTTGACTTAGGGATTGTCTCCACCCTGTCCCGCTTCCACTCCATTCTATTACGGGTTGCATCCACACCCGGGTATTATACCTGAGTGGACATCATGCTCTGTTCGACTCGTTCCAGTTTCCACCTCGCACCCTGACCCACAATATATTCAGTTGGTCTTGCTGCTCGGGGAATGCACCAGTTATTAGAAGCTATTGGGTTTCTCCTGGTTGGGGTTCTTGCCAGGTTGCTTGTCGTTTAGCCGACCCAGAGGCCATTGCTGACAACTTGGGAACCAAGTGTGTCGGTCCTTGCCCCCAATGGATCTGACTGCCTCTTTTGTCCGAGAGTTCCACCTGAAGCATTGAAATGCAGAGAGCTGGACATATCAAGAGTTACGGTGAAGTAGGGTTAAGTGCCCGGTGGGAGGTTCGATGTGAGGGGTTGGTGGTCAGAAATGTAGAGTAGAGTCGAGAATGTCGAAGGGAATGGTGATGCCGAGTAGTAGAGTGCAAGGTTGGGAAGATATGAGAGTGTTGATACCAAGGAAAAGCAATAGGAAATGAGAGCGAGGTAGAAGGGATGCGAGACGAGGGTGTTGGTGGCTAGAAGCCCACTGGCGACGTTCCGAAGAATAAGGACGAGGAGCTCCGCTGCTGCCTCTGGGCGCTTGCCCTGCACTGGTCGCGATGGTGGTGGTACGATGGTAAGATTGCACACTGTGTAAGTATTTACTACGTAAATAATGAGCTAATGATTAATGGGGCTTTGAAGACAGCAGAGTCAAATAGTCGACATGTGAAGCATTCCACATGTCGGCCATCCGACCCTACCACGGTGCGGGGGATTTCGATGTCGACCCCGGCATCGGCTTATAAAAAGGAAGGAGGAGGATGGCCGCTCGAAGGTGAAACAAGACAAAGGCTGGTACCGAAAAGAGATAACTAAATGCGAACAGTGAGTGAGTAATAAACAAATCAACGAAGAGGTGATAACGAATCCAAGATCTGGTCCAAAATGCGATAGAACCTCTTGCGCAGCATCGGCGAAGTCGGAACATCATAGCCGATGTTGGATCTATCCAACATGTCGATAAGCTTCCGAAACTCGTGTCGAACGAGAGGCGAGAGGAATAGGATGTCAAATATCGACAACGTGACATGTGGGGAGGAATTGTCGAGGGGATCTGCATTTGGTTTCGAATCAGAGTGGGGAATGTGAACTGGAGGCGAATTTGGTGGGGAATGGAGGCGCTCGCCCAACGGAAAAGCACTGGAACGCGGTGTGTGCGGGGAATTCGAATCGATGCTGGGCTCGATGGTACGAGGACGAATGGCAGCAGCTGCGGCGACATGCGGGGGATTTGATTTCGAGGTGCGATGGTCTGGACTCGAAATGCGAAGTGGAGGTTCGACTGGCGAATGCAGTGTACTCGGGCGTTTTAAATTCGCAATGGGGACAGCGCTCGGCAGATGATGGTCGACGGGCACATGTGGAACGTGCGGGGGATTTAAGTTAGCGCTGCTGGGCGATATCGAAGGGCTACGAGGCGAAGCGCGAGCGGGGCGCGAAGAGGAACCTCGAGGAGACAGCAAATATGCCGCCACTCCGCCGGGATGTCGAGTCATGGGGAGGGGAGAGCCGTCGAATGAAACGAGACGAAAGGTGAAGTCAAACATGACCAGTTGCTTGGTGAAGAGCTCGGCCGTGCGCGGGCAAAAGCGAGGGTGCAAACGATGTTTACCCGTTCTGCCACATACAAAACAACGGCGCGATCGCTTTTTCCGAGGAGTAGAAGTCGAAGGGAAATTATCGAGAGTGGAATCCGAAGTGGGACATGGACGCAACGGCACCGATGATGCGCAGGACCGCACCGAGCGCGCTGTCACTTTGCCGGAAGCTGGGCACAAGGGCAGGATGCGCGTGCCTCCGCCGATGACTTGCGGAATGGCAGGCGACATGACTGCCGACATGGGAACGTGCCTGAATAACGACATGACACCCAAGATGGAATGGAAAAATGTCGACAGGGAGGACAGCCGAGATTGAATGGAAAAATGCCGAAGGGATGCCAAGATGGAATGGAAAAATGTCGAAAAGTGAGGACAGACCACACGGAAGACCCCAAAAGATCCCACTGAAGACCTTTTCCCCTGCGGTGGTCACCACTGAAGTAGGGTTAAGTGCCCGGTGGGAGGTTCGATGTGAGGGGTTGGTGGTCAGAAATGTAGAGTAGAGTCGAGAATGTCGAAGGGAATGGTGATGCCGAGTAGTAGAGTGCAATTGGGAAGATATGAGAGTGTTGATACCAAGGAAAAGCAATAGGAAATGAGAGCGAGGTGGAAGGGATGCGAGACGAGGGTGTTGGTGGCTAGAAGCCCACTGGCGACGTTCCGAAGAATAAGGACGAGGAGCTCCGCTGCTGCCTCTGGGCGCTTGCCCTGCACTGGTCGCGATGGTGGTGGTACGATGGTAAGATTGCACAATGTGTAAGTATTTACTACGTAAATAATGAGCTAATGATTAATGGGGCTTTGAAGACAGCAGAGTCAAATAGTCGACATGTGAAGCATTCCACATGTCGGCCATCCGACCCTACCACAACGGCGGTAAGCTTTAAAGCACGGCTATAGACGGGTATTTACTTGAAATATAGTAGCTTCAACATTATGCGTAGGGGTTCTGTAGCCAGAGTTCGAAATGGCCTTGGAATTATTTGAGACCAAGAGGCGGGGATAGCAGCTCAATAAGTATCCATTGGAACTTCTTCGAGAACATGTCCGCCGACCAAGCAACGTCACTTCGGATTAATTCAGTCATCCACCATCTCAGAAAGAGAATAACCAAAGTACTGACCAAACAGGTGAAAAACCTTGAGCACCAATTTACAATGCTCCACATTTTCAAGGAGGACAAATCTATTATACAAAGCAATGTGACCCCCGGTAAACTATTTTAATGGTTTAAAACGGAAAGTAAGTTGGAGCCTTACTATTTCCGACCGGGTAGTGGGCTACCTAAGCACTTTGGCCGCGTGTGCCCTGGACATAATTGATTATACATGTGTGTATGGGCCCCCAAATGAACGCATGGATCTTGTGAATGAGTAGCGGCCCTTTTCGCGAATTTATGAGGTGTTGATGGCTCGGCGAATTGATTTCGGCCGTAACTCCGACTCGGGAATAGTGGGCCACCCAGCAAAATTGTTCATTGGCACTCGCGCTATCGCCCCAAATGTATCCCAAATTCTTCTCAAGGTTGCAGTAACACTATTACAAGTACTCAACCTGATATAACGAACGAAGGAGTCTATCCGTGAACCCAGTCCGCCTCCCCTTGCGTCTTCCTATCATATCGTATCCTTGGGAAACGGATCCCTCCTCCGATCTGCGGCACCGCCGTCAAGCTGAGGCGAGTCCCGACATCCATTCGCCACCCCCCACAACGGACGGAGACACGAAAAAGCAAGGAGGGAGCGGACTCGGGCTGGTGCGCATGGACCGCGAGCGGCTATGACCCAGCAATATAATCTGGCGGGAAGGGCATGGCTGCAGTGCCACAACGAGTTGGCGCGTCTGCTGCAAATCCCGGGTTGGGGAAGGATGATGCTCGGAGGGTGTGGGGCGGCAATGCAGAGGAGCGCGTTCTCTCGTCCATCTCCTTCGCAGTGTCACACGCTCTGAAAGACTCCCCTCCCCTTTCTTCATCCCTCTCAGCATCTCTCCCATTCGCTCTTCTCGCCGCACAGTGCGCCAATATCCTCCGTGCGTCGAGGGAGGGAGGTAAGTAGGTAAATGCGGGAGCGGCCTGGAAAGAGACGCAGGACGTCCCAAATTCGCAGCGTGCATAGTGGACAAGCGGGGCATTGGATTGGATGGCGGGGCCGACGTTGGCGGGCATTGCGTGCAGTGAGACGAGGAACATCTTGGGAGGGGCAAGAAGGCGGGATGGATGGATATGGATATCGATGACGCCAGGAGCAAGGTAGTGAAAGAGAGTGCGTCGCGGCCCTTGATTGTCGAGATCGTCCATCTTCTCGATGGCGTCGCACAAGCGCTTCCCCTCCCTCCCTCCTCCCTCCTCCCTCCTCCCTCCTCCCTCCTCCCTCCTCCCTCCTCCCTCCTCCCTCCTCCCTCCTCCCTCCTCCCTCCTCCCTCCTCCCTCCTCCCTCCTCCCTCCTCCCTCCTCCCTCCTCCCTCCTCCCTCCTCCCTCCTCCCTCCTCCCTCCTCCCTCCTCCCTCCTCCCTCCTCCCTCCTCCCTCCTCCCTCCTCCCTCCTCCCTCCTCCCTCCCCTCACCCCCATCTCGCCCTCCTCTCCCCCCTCCCCTCACCCCCATCTCGCCCTCCTCTCCCCTCTCCCCTCACCCCCATCTCGCCCTCCTCTCCCCTCTCCCCTCACCCCCATCTCGTACACCTCCGACCCACCTCGCTCTCCTTCCCCTCATCGCATATAGTCTCCACCTCAGCTCACCGCACCACAACCAAAACCCCCATCCCAACACCAAGCAGCACCCCTGCCACGAACGCACCCACGCGGCCCCACCCCGTTCCCGTTCCCGTTCCGCCCCGCCTGCGTCTCCTCGCGCCGCGCTCTCCCTCTAGATCTTCGTATTCGCCCCCGCCCTCGGCCCACTCGCCCTTCACCCCAGTAGCGCGGGAGCCACTCGAGCTACACCCCGCCCTCGCCCCCGCCCTCGCACGCACCACCACCTCCCGCGCGAGCGCAAGCACCGAGGACAGGTGCAGCGGGTCGCGGTCCGCGCGCAGGTTCCTGTACGTGTATACGTGGTTCTGCGCAGAGGGATAATGGGCGCGCGCCTTCTCCGTCTCTGCGCGCGGACGGCGCAGGTGCACGGCGAGGCCAGGAGGAAGGGGCGGGGATGAAGTCGTGCTGCTCCCGATGCTCTTGGCAACTTGGGTCATCGGTGTCGGCAGCATAAGAATGCCGATCATGAAAATATCCAGGCTCGGGCGGAGTGACCACCTCAGTCACCCCCCCTGGGCCCCCTTTTAGGGTATTTATGGCCCTTTGAATAAATAGCCCTAGATGGGCCCAGGAGTGGGCTGAGCCCATGGCTCAT
Organism: Mycena galopus ATCC 62051; assembly: GCA_014925785.1. Lineage (NCBI taxonomy): Eukaryota > Fungi > Basidiomycota > Agaricomycetes > Agaricales > Mycenaceae > Mycena > Mycena galopus. Next base: position 77,285 of record WIQG01000466.1, read on the forward strand.
TACGGCTGGGCGCGCCCACCCCAGATGCGTTTTTGTGCTGGGCGCGCCCACAGATGTGGTTTCTAATGTTGGGCGCACCCATCCCTGCGTACTGGTTTCCGGGGTCCTACTCCATTCTTTTTGAGTGGGGGCGCCCATTACTGCATTGCTTATTTCTTGAATATATTAATTCCACTGTTACCTGTTTTTCACTTTTCCTGCAGCTCATGTTTTCCCCTCATTCTGTGCCAATGTTAGATGTAAATTAAGTCAGTTTCTACTTGTTACCTGTTTTTGTTTTTCACTTTTCCTGTAGCTCATGTTCATTCTGTGCCAATGTTACCTTCTCTCTCATTCGCATGACACCGATTGTTGCATACTATACAAGGTCGTCCTTGCACTTTGCCCAATAATGAATGGCCTATGCCCTGTTTTCTATCCAGCTTCGAATCAATTCTGAACTCAAACACTGGCTAATTCCTAGCACGGAGTCAACCCAGATCCCATACCATTTTTTTTCCCCTTCGCCATTTCTTTCTCTTTTCCCTTTCTCATCTACAATCTATTTTCTAGGAAATGATGTGCTGGGCTTTTTTACTCTTTATCTTTCTGGCTCTCTCACTTGAAAGCTCACAATCCAAACCAAACCTACTCGCCTACATTATTATTCCCTGGGCTCCCCCACCCAACCCTTTTTATTCCTAGGTGGGCGCACCCACTATATGATTCATGTTAAACCTCAGTGGGCGCGCCTGCCCCATGCACACAGCCCCTGGGCGTGCCCATCCTTTTTGTATCCATCGTTGGGCGCGCCCAAGGCTTTGCGCATTACGCCTTGGGCGCGCCCACCCACTACCCTTTCATGTCTTGGGCGCGCCCATCCTACCTATTTTTTTATCCATTGTTGGGCGCGCCCATCCTACTCCCTTTTTTATCCCTCGTTGGGCGCGCCCACGCAACAATCATGAAGGATGGCATGGAATCTTCATGCGGTATTATTTTGCACTGCCGGAATACATGAGAAGTCGAGGGAAAAGTACAGTACATAGAAACATCAGGAGGGGATATTGCAATACAGTAATACAGCAACAATGCGACGGGATGTGAGAATAAAATCATATTTTTGGCTACTTACTCCACGTCCGATATCAGTTCAAAACCAACGTCTCTGGGATGTTCGAGCAAGCACTTGATTGAGCACATATGCATAGCATGTAATAAAACCTATATGTACAGTAGTGGATTATTCATATGTGAATAAGAATGTACAGTAGTATACATATGAGGTGCATTATAATTACAACAAATTATAGAGGCTTTGTATGTACCTTATCATCTAGCGGAGAGCAAGGCAGCGCGTACATGTATCTCCAAGTGGAATCAATATTGGTTATACTGGAGTTGGCCTCGCGTTTCGTGGAATTGAAAGATGAATGGACAGGAAGGAGAAAGTGTTTGCGTTATTCAGTTCGTGTTAGGCGTAGTACGCGCGGGGCGCTGAGGAGGAATAGCCTCCCGACTCCGAGGACACGTCGGGTTCTTGGTAGTAATAATAGTCTGGATACTGCGGCAGCTGCGAGGGCGGAAGAAGGGAGGCCGAGCGCGTCTCTGAATAAACGGGGAAGGCCATGTGCAGGGCCGGTCGCAGAGGAGAATGTTCCTCGGGTTGCATGTGGACAATTTGGTGCTGCATATATTCCAACGCAAGTTGAATACAGGACTCGGGATACGCTGGCTCGACTTCGTACAGTCACGGCGAAATTACTTGCAAGACCCCTTTTGGGCAGACATCGGTTAGCCTCGGTTAAGATAGCCGTGCCGCAATTTCTCACCGCCTGTCAATGCCGGTCATGCCATTCATTTCCCATCAAAACTCGTCCGCTGCTCCATCTTCTGTTTACTACAACGCAGACGGCCAATGAAATGTAATAATTTATAGGTAGAACAACCCAAACTATCTAGTATTTAATCCAGTAAAAATTGTTTTGCTCCAACTGCTCCAAACGACGAGGAAAAGACTGGTAAAGAGTAATAACATACTGAATAAAGTCTGCAGACAACCAGATCTCACGCGCTAACTGGAAGAGCGCTTCTGGAGTCTGTATGGTGGGGTAGTTAGGGTGGTTCCGAATTTTGCGCTTCAGCTGCGCCCACGCATTCTCGATCGGTGACAAGTCCGGAGACTTTGCAGGCCACGGAAAGACAGTAATGTCGTTGTCGCGAAACCACTCCTTGGCCAAACGCGATGTGTGCTTCGGGTCGTTGTCCTGTTGGAAGTACAGGAAAGCGTGACGTCGGTTTTCGTAGTGGTCGTAGAGGGGGATGAGGGCACGACCCAAGATATCGACGTATTGGACAGCGGTGAGATTCCCCTCAATGTTGATGAGATCACTCACGCCCGTGGGGTGGATCGCACCCCAGACGTTGATCTTGATGCCTCTAATACCATGAGGCTCGCGTGGCTGAACTGTTGCAACGGTGAGCTGCCGTTCCCCCCGTGGCCGGCGGCACCAGTGGCGACCATTACCACTTTTAAGCTCGATCTTCGTCTCATCGGAATTGATGAGAACTCCGCGCGCGAAAACCTCTGGCACTGTCCAGTTCTCGAATTGATTGTACATCTGCTCACGTTGCGTGATGTGCCGAGGCTGCAGGGCAGGCTTTTCGCGTTGAACATGCCCAGGAAGGCCTGCGCGTGTCAGCATATCACGGACCTGAAAGGACGCGTCAAAACCGTGTCAGATGACGTGAAAATGCAGAGGGTACTGTTACGCACCGTGCGCGAAGGAATTGCTGGGAACATCTCTCGTCGCACATCTTCTCCATCAATCAATTCCCCTGTATTCACCCTCTCGACAGCTTCTGCCATCTCTGCATCCGAAATGCTCTTCTTCCGCCCCACATGACCCTTCTTGTTGTTAAAGTAACAGTCCCCATTACTTTCCTTCACTTGCATGTAGTTTCGGTAGAGAGTAGATGCGTTGAGTGAAGTGTTTGCAAAGGGCCAGAACTTGGTCATTTCCTCGAAGCCGTGGTGACAATGATCGCGGTAAATGACAGCAGCCATTCGCTTGGTGGGTGTGCATTGTGTCACAACGCGTTTGGCGCGTGCCTGGTTGGGTGAGCGCTGGGCAGGCATTGAAGAGCGCACGAAGGCCGGTGTGAAAGCCACTGTGACTGCCACGAGAATGTTGTGACTGACATGAGAAATTGCGGCACAGCGATCTTAACCGAGCCTAACCGGTGTCTACCCAAACGGGGTCTTGCAAGTAATTTCGCCGTGACTGTATGTCTCGCCGTAGGGGTAATCAAGCAGTGGCGACCGTGGCTGAGGATTGCGCGGGATGGGATGTGCTAATGGAACGAAGGTCCACAACGGCGCTACGGGCGGCGAGCAAGGGTACGAGGAATAGTTCGAAGAATGCGAGGAATAAGATTCTTCCAGGGGCGCAGGAGAGTTTATCGACGGCGGTGAAGGTATGTGCTCTGCAGGATACGGGTACGACGAATATTCAGAAGCCTGGGACGAGTATGAGTATGACTCTTCCCGCGGCGACGGAGAGGTAATCAAGGGCTGTGAAGTCATCCGCTCCATGTTGTACGCCCGGGGCAAACAATATGACGGCTGCACGGAGTACGACTCTTCCGGCAGTGGTGGACAGTTTATCGACGACAGCGGTGATGACATTCGTACTATAGGGTACGCCGGGTACGCCGAATATTCCGAATACTGGCCGGAGAAAGCTTCTTCCAGCGCCGGTGGAGAGTCAATCAAAGGGGACGGCGGCGTCAGCACTGTAGGGGATGGATCGAAGATGGTGTTGGACATCTTCAGGTCCTTGTCCTTGCGAGGAGCTTTAGGTTTCGCCACCCTGCGCGGCCTGCGCGGGCATAACCGGGGGAGATGTATTTTGAAACTAACGGAAGTCATTAAGGGTCCAAGTAGGTTCGGAGGCTGCAACACTCACTGTTGTTGGAGGTTATCCTGCCTAGCACACTTTATCACTAGAAACTCAGTCCGTAAGATTCACATTACGATGGTCGAACCAATACGTACAACAGCCTGGAAATGGGCATGGATGGCTTTTCACTCCGGTATGTATGAGAACGTGGCGCTTCAAGTGGCCAATCGAGCTAAAGGCCCTGCCGCACCGCGAACAGGTGTAATTCCGCACCTTGGGCGATGGACTCTTGCACTCGTCAACTATCTCTTCCCCGTCGTCCGAATTGAACCCAGATGTCGTTCCCGCTGCCCACGGAAAGTTGAAATCGTCTAGAGGGGAGGGAAGTCTCCTCAATCGACTTGGAGGCATGTTTGAGGTAGACGTTAGAACCAAGGAGAAAATGAAGCCAACAAACCCGGTATCTATCCCTGAAAACTTTAGGCTTCATTGATCGGCATGTGCCAAAGCTTCGAGAAGTGATCATTGTTAGATGTGTTGCCAAAACTCCCAGGCTTGTGTCTGCTGACATTCTTTGGAAAAAGGTCAAGTTGCTCAGGCTTTGTTGAAACATGAACAGGCGAGGTCGAGCACAGATCACAAGGATCGAACAAGGATCGAACAGACAGGACTGCAGTGCAAGGCGAGCTGAGGCGAGGGCCGGAACCAATGGAGTTCTCCGTAAAATATTATTATTGATCAACAGTGCTTCGGGCAACATCTGGGAAATTTCCACTTTCGGCTATGACCAGTGGGAAGCCCAGCAGAACGCACTCCCTGTACTGGACAAAAAAGCATTCAAATATTGATAGCGCGCAAGGAAGCCCGGCGTCCCACGAAAGATACGGAAACCAAAAAAATGAAACGGGACCTAATGTGCCCTCAGGGCGCACAGCGAGCGAGAGATTTGGCGGAGCGCACGTGCAGCAGGGAGCACCGTCACGGCGGGAGAAGGCGGCCCGACAAATTAGGTTGCGGGATGTCGGCCGAAGAGTGCGGGGAGGGGACCTGTGTCTCGCGTGTCAGCTAACGAACGAACAGACGGGGGAAGCGGGAGGGGACGGACGAGGAAGAGGGAGCGAGAGCCAGGAGACGAGAGAAAGGAGACGAGGAGGAGGAGCGTGAGCGTCTGCTTACCGGGCACGTGTGTGGCGAGACGGCGGACCTCCCGCAGTGCACGTCTTCGAAGACGAACGCGACGTCGTCTTCGTCGAGAGGGAGGCGCCTGGGGGGGACGTGGTTACCGCGGATGCAGAGCAGCAAGCCCATGAGCGCAAATTCGCGTTCGGCTTGCGGGCGAGCGTCCACAACACCTAGGTTGCGGTATGTGGGCCGAAGAGAGCGGTGAGGGGACCACCTGTGTCTCACGTGTCAGTTAACGAACGAAAGAACGAACGGGGGAAGCGGGAGGGGACGGACGAGGGGGAACGAGAGCAAGAGCAAGGCGACGAGGGATTCTAGCCGGTCGCGATGATGCGGCCGATCCACCTCATTGCTGGGCACACCAGCGTCGCGTTCGATGACAAACCGCGCAGGCGCCCTTCGCGCAAGTCACCCATGCCCCCGATCTCCTTGATCTTCCGGCCATGAGTCGGGGTACGCCACTGCGTGGCACGGGCTACACTACGTCGCGTTGGTGCCATGGCGATGCTCTCGGTCGCCGTCTCTGCAGACTAGTCGCCGTCGACGTTCGTCACCCCTCGTTCCTCCTGCCGAGAGTCCCTCTTCACGGCCCATACGTAGCGCAACTCACCTTCCGCTCGTACCCAGCACCAACTCCTCTCCGTCCATTTGCCGCTACCCAATCCCATTCCACCGCTTCTTTAGACGCAAGACCCGGTCCAGATGGTCGCCAAAGTCGTCCGTACAGCGGCTCGCCAACAGTAGTCCAGAGGTGAGGTGAGTTTTGTTGTCCTTCCACAAAGCATGGTGGTGGTTAGTGATCAAGAGCAGACGCATTATTGCCGCCGCATCCCGTTTCGTTCCCGCCCTCCACCGCTTCCACTCCACTGCAGCACCTACCATTTCGAAGTGCACCACCGTTGTTTTCGCCGTTTTCCACTATTGTTCTGTTTGCCGTATACCATCTTCCAAAATCAGTCATCTCACATGCAAAATACAAGCCTTACCATCCAAGGTACCCTCACATCTCCCTTGGACTTGGCTAATGCTTCTCGTTCCCAGACGTTCTTAGCGTCCTCCCTCGCGCCTCGACCGCCTACACCCGGGTCTACACCATCACGGATTTCCACGCCGCTGTCGCAGCTCCCGTCTCTCGCTCCGACGCGCCAGGCGTCGTCTATCTGTATCGCATCTGTCACCCCAATGGCTTTCTGGAGTGGAAGGTGGGGAGGACCAACAACCCGCTGCGCCGTCTCCGTGAATGGAGGCGACAATGCTATCTTCTCGACATTCAGCTCATCGCCTGCATCCCTACGTACCATGCGAGTAGACTCGGTACGTACCTCTTACCCCAACGTCCCCCTCCACAAACATCAGATCTAGAGTCAGTAGTCCACCGTTACTTCAAACTCTGCGATGCCTGGCTCGAGCCGTCTTCTCCCTGCACATCTTGCGCAGTTTGGCACCAGGAGAAAATAGACGCCACTGTCGTTGGTGGGGAGGACAACGCTATCTGCATCACCCAACTGTTGCAGGAATTCGTCGATGCGGATTAGTCCCGATCTTTTTTCCATCCGTCCTGTATTTGTCTTAAATCTACAGTCACTGTCACCGTGGGCCTCACCTGGCAGACACAGTCTTACCTCCACGCGACACTTGAGCAGTAGGGATTTAAGTCGGAATCCAAACGTCCACCAGGAAACCACGCACATCAATCCTTAAGTCAATCCAGCCAATATCTGCCGCTGAAACATTGTAGGTAAGTTCAACCACGTTAAGTTCAAACACACCTGAACTCAAATTCCAATACAATCTATACTAGCCTGGAACGAACCAGTAAGTCAAAGCGCATGAACAACCAATTCAAAACCGACTCGATTGATTCATACTCGCTCGTTCTGCGGGCTTGCAGTTGACTTCGGCTTCCTTTATTCGCAAGATTTCTCTATCAATCATCAGCCGAGTGTTGAGTAAATCAAAAGAAAACGTACCCCGCAACGGTTTGACTTTGTCTACGCCAAGAATATAAGGTCAGTAAACATGAATGGATATTTTCATCGTACAATCCTAAACCTGCGTCATAGAATGGAGCACTTATCCATATTGAGCAGCTACTCTTCCATAATCTTCTATTATTGAGTTTATTGATTTCTAATCCGCTATTTCGTGGCCATGCAAAGTAAGCCTTGTCATTGCGACACTCGACCCGTTCCCGCCCACTACTATATCGGCTATAGCCTATCAGCCACATTACAAGAAATCCGAATCAAAACCAAATCAACATACCTCCACCGCCCGCCCGATAAAATGTCTCGTAACTCATCAATCCTCTTGCCATTTGACCAAACCGGTCAATCTGCAGACTGAAGTCGATTCAAATGAAAGATGACTTGCTGCCTAATGAATGTCACGTTCAAACCCGGAGAACAGTACTCGGTGTGGCCGCCACCTATAACTCAGGAATTCCCAATGGAAATCCAAGGCAGCCGAAGGCTTAATCCAACCAAATCAACACGGGTTATAAAAATTCAGTCACCCACCGCACCTGATACCTGAGGTCCAAATGTTGAAGTGACTCTGGAGTCGAAGCCGAACATCAGTGAAATTATTCCGCCGTACATTCAATATAAATCCAACGTACCTGAACTCCAATTTTAAGTCATGGGAGCTGAAAGGCCCAAACACAAGTCAAGTCAAACCGAATCATGGATTTGCTTTCAAGTGAACCTCACCTGAATCAAACTTGAAAATATAAGTCAATCACCGAGGTTGTTTAATCTATGGCAATAATCAGTAAAGTTCCAACTCAATCCAAAGAAAACGTACCCGGAAGCGGTACATTTGATTATCGCAGAGAAGATCAGTGAGCATAAATATATTTTCACTTCGTATCTTCCCAAAGCTCCGTCATAAAATCGAGTACACTTTGAAATTTAGCACTACTACTGTACAATTCCATGGCTTCAAGTGGTGTCGGACATAGCATCCCACGCCTCACGTACCACCTCAGCGTCCGCAGCAGCGACCGCGCAGGCATATGCGTGAAGCTCCTCGAGATCTTCACGCAATACTTGAACTACACGGTCATGAGCTATTGTAAGAGTAACTTGGAAAAAATCCGACACACACAGGCAATAGCGCCTTCGGCACTTCACGCTCCCCGGCTCAGCGCAATGGTTGTTGCGCATGATGATCTTGAGCTCGGGCAGGCGCAAGGTTGGCCGCAGAAAGTCTGACGAGGTGCGGCGATATGCTGCTAAGCGCTCCCGAGCTAAGGTTGCATGTCAGGGCACAACTTGGCCTTCAAACATCCACGTACCGATTTCATCCACCTCGCTCCGCCGCGGGTCGCCCAACGGGAAAGGGTTCACGAAGGAGAAAGAACATACCTCCTCGCTCACAACGCGCTTCCACTCGTCCTCTAGATTCCAACATCGGCGCAGCAGCTTCTGGTAGATCTCCAGGACCTTGCATTTCTCCCTCAACACCGCGTTTTGACCGTCGTCACTGCTATAAGCCTGCCCGAATTTTCTCGCGAACTTCCGCTCCGCCGTTGTGTACCGCTCAATCGGCTCCGGGTTTTCGAATGGACACCCTTCCTCGACTATCCTCTCATCAGTCTGTATTTCAACTGCACGACCGATCGACTTACTGGCTTGTTTACGCCGTACATCCAGCAAAAGCGCGGACTTGCGTTTGAGGATCAGATACTCGTCGATTTTCGCGTCCGGGACGAACACCCCAAATCTGTTCGCGTAGTCTCCTGCTTCAGCTCGTGAGTCACCGACGGCCCAGGATAATTTCTGGCGCAAACTCACCCAGACGATGATATTCTGCCCCCTTTTCGGCGTCGGTACGATCTCCATCTGCTATATCAAATGTGTTAGAGATAATCAGCTGCGCAGTACATGCTTTCGCACCTGCAGCAGCTTTCGCCTTGCACACCACTTCGTTGAGTCTCTTCCGAACGCGCTCCTCTTCCCTCGGGTTGCTCTCCACAGACATCGTCCCGGGCAGCAGAGGCAACGAGGCCCGAGGGTGAGGCAGACCGTCGCGCTCGCGCGCCATTTGCATCTCGGCGATCCAATAATTCCTCCCGAGTTTTGGGCCAGTGGCATTTGCGAGTTCGCGAGCCATCCGTGCCGCGAGTAACGTGGAGGCGGGCGTGAATTCAGCGTTGGTGCGCTCGTCTGGCATTTCTGATCAGAAGGAAACCTGGTTGAGCGACCAAAAGCTGCACTCACTGTTTCTGGCCCATTGTTCTTCAAGCGAGTTAAGCAACGAACTAGGTTTCCCTTTTGGGGCAAGTCAAGCGAAGCATTGCTTCCGGATTTTTTCCGGGGAAATACAATTTCGTGCCACGTTGTATGGAGTGGACACCTAGTGTACATATTTTATTTTAACAACCTAATTTTTTGTGTAATTAAAAAAGGCCTCCTCGACCGCGTCCTTCACCGCCCGATGGCGCTCTGTGCTCATGTGTCAAGTCGAGAAACAGATACAACAAGAGGCAAACGTACTTGGAGAAAATGCAGGCATTTTGAAGTCGGCGAGAGGCTTGCTCCAAAACACCTCGTGCGCCTCGACGGCCTCCCGGTCTCGCGCCAGAGCCTCGTCCAAGCGAGTTTTCGCGGCGTCCCGTGCCGCCTCGCGCTGCTTGATGAGATCGGTGATACTCGCGGAGGTCGTACCAAAGGAAGGCGTCCTGTCTATCGCAGCCAACAAGCTCTCGAAAGTGGCGTCGTAGCGGGTCTTCTCGACCTTCACCGAAAAGTCGCAGCGGGCCAGGATGTCGTTGAGTTCGGCCAGTAGGTCGTCGCGGGTTCTGGGGCGAGTGATCTGCGTCGTCCCCAGTGGCACCTGCCTCATCGCGGGCACTTGTATATATATCAGTCAAGGTCTTTTAATCACAAAACAGAAATGCACACCGTTATGTAGCCCGCACCCAGTTGCGATCTCTTGGCAGGCTTTCGCGCCAGCAGGGCAAGTACACTGAATTATACATGAATTAGTATCCCTGCACCGAAGACCACGACAAGCTTACCTGTGGGCGTACCGGGTTCATTACATAGTCGTACTGGGGATTCTGCACTGAGTAGGCCCAGCATGCTTTGCAGCACAACGTCCCCATATCCAGGCAGTTATCCTTCCTGTTGACAACATACATTGCGCCACCCCAAAGAGCAATGGGCAGCTCGCAGTGCTCGCAGTGAACCTCCCTCGTCGGCTTGCTGCGTTCCATCGTATCCAGCTCTTCGCGGGTGTAACAAACTGCAAACGACCTGTTCTCGCGATTTGGGATGGCGTTCACGTCGAATCTGATTTCTCGGCGACGTTTCAGCGCTAGCTCGTCCAGGCGGGTGACGAAGGACGTTGCCGCGACTAGAGTGGTGCCCCCAGGCACCCGAGCCGGAAGAGGGTAGGGCGTGGGGCGTTTAGCGTGGGTCTGGCGGATGGGGCCTGGCATGGTGGAAAGCAAGTGTAGTATTTCTGTTCACATAATTGGTCAGTCAAATAAATACCCGACTTGTTGTGCCACCGACTCACCCATTATTCTCTGCAATCGGTAATAACATTGGCGCTTTGATTTGCATTTTCGTTTCGGGTATCGTCTTCTTATTCCTCAGTGTAGTTGTTATTCGAATCCCGATCGCATTCGGAAAAATTAGTACACCCAGCTATGGCATGGTATCGTACTCGACCAACTTCTCCTTCCCAAATACATTGGTTAGCTACGCTATGATTGTGCAAACCAATCCGTGTCGTCGACTGTTCCCCAATCCTCTTTGGGATTGCCCGACGCATAAAAGTAGTTTTCCTTGCCTTCATCGGCGTAGACACGGGCTCTTTGAAATGCCTCGATCTCGTCAATAGGCAGTTCCTACTTGAGCTCATCCTCCTCCTCCTCGTACCCGTCGTCATGCGTGCGCGTCCTGGGAACCACGTCTTCGATCCGAACCGCCATGAGCTCTTCTTCACTGGGACCCCATTCCGGTAGCCCGTCGGCGTTGAAAGGAATGGGGCGGATGGCTGCCCTCCATGTGGCGCACAGCCTGCACAGTTCCTGTCGTCGAAATTCCAGTTGGTGAATTAATCCACGGTCCTCTGTCGCTCAAGTTAGTCAGGATCATGCACGCCTTGTAACTCGCTTACCGTTCTCTGTGGCTTCTGCGATCGCCAATTTTACTGCCACCCACTCTTCCGACAACCAGTAGTGCAAGGCACGGCACTCGTGAAACAGGCGCGGCTTCTCTTCGTCGCATCGGTCGACCTCGAGCATGGCCCGGATCCCATTCCGCACCTTGTCACTTTTCAGCCACAAAGGCGGTTTGGTTTGGTCGTATGCGTCGTCTAGTCCGATATCTTGCCAGATTTCGTCATTGACATCCAAACCCCAGATGCTGTCTCTGTTGATTGGCTTCGGCGCGACGGCGTTCTTGGGGGCTTTCTTGTGTGAGATCAACTTGGCCATTTCGTTACACAGGCGGTTGTACTGTCGTAGAACTTCCTGAATGCCTGGGTCGCGCCTCTTGACAGCATCCTCGATGTGGGTCTTCAATTTCACATCTGAGTTCACCCGTCAGCAACGTCCACCCAATGCAAGCCACACGTACCAGTTTTTTTTCGATGGTATGTTCGCTCCACTTGGTCCAACTCGAATTTCCGATTTCTCAACTTCTCCCTCAGGCGAAACTTCAAGGCCCGCGCGTTCATCCGTGCCCATGTAAAGACTGTACCAATATTGCAATACAGCTGGCCGTGGCCTATAACCGTAATGCAATACTGCAGGTCCCGGCCACCCGGCCAACTATACCCGCAATGCAATACATCCATTGCGTGATGGCACCATTCCCAATCAAGCGCCAAACAAAATCCTGGCCTGATCATTTACCTTTTTGGATTTGATATCAGATGGGACTATTTGACTTCCCCTTATATATTTTTGATGCCTCCAATATCGCATCCCCATCCATTTCCTCACCATCAACCATCTACATCAGATATCCGGCAATCCCCCTACCAATTCCGAATATCCCCGCCCTTTCCCGGGATCAGCCTCCTGAGAAAAGCCCGGCAATTTCCCTGGCCCACTACCAATTCCGAATCCCCGCCCTTTCCCGGCATCACCCTCCTGAGAAAGCCCCGGCAATTTCCAGCGCCTAGCACATGTCCCGAATTTCCCCGCCCTAGCCCGCGATTACCCTTGGTTACCAAATCATGCTTATATCCGGCAATCCAGTCCCAATTCCGAATTTCCCCGCCCTTCCGGCATCACCCTCCTGAGAAAAGCCCGGCAATTTCCCTGGCCCACTACCAATTCCGAATATCCCCGCCCTTTCCCGGCATCACCCTCCTGAGAAAGGCCCGGCAATTTCCAGCGCCTAGCACATGTCCCGAATTTCCCCGCCCTAGCCCGCGATTACCCTTGGTTATCAAATCATGCTTACCTCCTTGGCCCTCGCGTTTTCCCGTTTCATATCCCGACTTTGCCCTTTTTTTCTCAAAATAAAATGCCGCCCCTTTTCATCCATATCGTGGACACTGGTACAATCGCAGGGATCCTTCCCTCAACAAATTTTCTCGTTTGCGTTTCTACAGGCGATTCACATACCAAGCGCTATTCCCGATCAGTGGCTGTGCTCTTTCATCCGAGTCGCGACCTTGGGCGCAAGTCGCCCAAGGTCGTCCACTATTCTTCGCCCTTTCTTGAATGAATCGCATTTTGTTTTCTTCAACTCCCTCACACTTGTACCAACCAAAAAAACGGGCAGATTCATAAATTATTTTCACAGGCAAGGCCGGGCTACTCAAGTCGCACACACAACTACTTACGGGACCCTTTATACAGCGGCTTCGGTTTGGGGCGTCCTCCACCGCCAACTCCTCCTCCAGCTCCAGCGCCAGCTCCACTCGATCTCGTCCTCCCCATAGAAGAACGAGTAGTACGCACAGCCGCGTCCATCGCGGATCTCTTGCGCGCCTTCTTGCGCTGAGGCTCGCCCTCGTCTGCGCTGGTATCGCTCTCCACACCGCTGTTTTTTGGCCTTGCGCTTGGCAGTCTTCTTGGGCTGGGTTTCTTCCCTTGAAAAAATCAAGGTCCGTTAAATAATTTGTGTATCCGCGATGATCAAAGTCTTACCTCTCCATTTGGTTTGCCCCTAGAAGCTGCTCCAGCACCCACGTCACGTCCGCGACCGCTTTCAGCCACCTCTCCAGTGTCCCCGGCTCTGCCTCCTCCGTACGCGACGTTCGCCGCTCCACAGCCTCTCCCACCAGCACAATGTCGCCATCACATGTAGAAGCCCATTTTTTCCATACATTCGCGACAACTTGCTCCAGTCCGCGTCTTCTGGCCGTGACAGCTCACCGTCGACGATCGCGCGCCCTCCAGGCTGGAGGTTGTGCCACCACTTCCACCATCCGGCCACCCAGTCGTCTCCTTCCTGCGTTCCCAGCACACCAAGACACGGCGGCATGTTCCATTTTCTCCCTCGTGCAAGCCACCCCGCTACTTGTGGCGGGCGGTATCTCGTGTCCATCAACGGCGCGCCCTCGGGAAATCCCCATTCAGCCTCGAAATCGAGGTAGTTAGCGACACATTTCGCCCATTCCAGCCCCCACGCTCTTCCTCTCTCGAATGCCGCATGCGCGCGACCCAGCTCATCCGTCCAGCTCTGACGGTCGTCGCGTTGCCAATATTCGTCGTGCGCATTCTGGGGCACGCCGTTCTGCGCTCCCTCCTCCTCGCCTTCGTTACGCAGCGCGTCAAGGTCCACTTCAGGCGCTGTCCAGGCAGGAGTCGTGACGGGAGGAGCGGGGAGGAGAGTGGCGAGAAGAGTAGCGACGAGGGGAGGGGGGAGGGAGTCACGACGGGGGCAGGGGGAGGGGAGTCGCAAGAGGAGCAGGAGTGGCGAGGGCGAGGCCCAACGAGGATGACCTCGATCCCGACTCCGAGGTCACCGCACGCGCCCTGCACTCGCTTTCGGCTAGACATCATCACCTCAGCTTTTTATCTGACAACGAGTGCGCCAACTTACAGTAACATTGCGTCGCGAACGCAGTCATGCTCTTTTCGGCCTCCTGGAATCCCCTCCAATCCGCGGTCGGCCAATTGACGCCGCCGATCCCCTTCGTGGTGCCGGCATGTACGCTGGACACATTTCGTGAGTCACGCCGTCTACGAGCGAAGCCGCCAGCGTACCTCTGCACTCCGATTCTCCCGCCTCGGACCCCGATTGGGCCTGCCAACATCACACTCACGCACATCCCAAAGCGATCCCGGATCGCGTCGGCGAACGGCTGAAGATACAGCGCAGCATTCCCGAGAGTACTGTGTCCCGTTAGCATCAATATTCACCAGTTAATAGTTCGCACTCACGCAGCCATCTCCTCTGGTGTTCTCTTTGGACTGTCCGCCAGCAAAGCCTCCCAGGCAGCCAACTGCTGCTGGTACTCCCGCTCCAAAGCCACCTCGCACTCATGCTTGAATTGTGGCGTCTCCTCCTCCCACACCGCTGCCGTCATCTTCGTCAGGAAGTCGATTGACGCGCCGTCGAACTCTTCCCCCGCTAGCTCCGCCCTTCTTTTCATCGCCCGCGCTTGCTCCTCCACGCGTGCCTTGACACGCGTTTCATAGAAGTTGCGCGAATAGAAATGCAAAATGCGGCTCTTGTAGGGCTTGCCCGGCGTGCCGTCCAAAGCTCCTGTGAATAGTTCTTTGAACGCGGCTTGGTCGCTCTTCAACAAGTTCCCGTACTCGGTGCGGTACCACGCGCCAATCCGCTGCATACAACATCAGTAAGCAAATCTCCCCACCAAAAAAAAATGCACTGACGCCACGCAGGTTTTTGGCGTACTCAGCGCGCTCTTTCTGTACCTCGGGCGCCACCACCTCGTGAACCACCTCGTTTGCGGCTGAATCCGGCGGGTCCTCCACGTCTTCGGCCAAATCCTGGTTGTCGCCCAGATGGTACCCGTATTTCAAGATGTATAGCTTCGCCATCTTCGTGTAGAACGGGCCTGACTGGTTCGCCTCGCTCTGACGCAACCACTCCTCCCTTCTGGCCTCGAAAATGTCTTCTTCGTCCCATGGACCCACGACAGCTTCCGGGGCGCGCCTTATCTGTACCCTTCTTGTGGCGCGGGCGTTCTGGCTTGACAGCCGTCACCACGGCTGGGCGTTGTGGCGCGCTCGAAGGGGGAGGTGGCAGGGCGTCTGAATTCGGAGATCCAGGCGCGTTCAAAAGGGAAGGTGGCGATG